>JAGDQP010026643.1:0-25721 GCA_022664845.1 Lepisma saccharinum
TATGTCAGATAGTTTCAAGATTCGCAACGGATTGAAACAAGGCGATGTCTTGTCACCACTACTGTTTAACGTCGCGTTAGAATATGCGATTTTAAAAATTAGAGGGGACAAAAAGGGACTATCATTGAATGGTTTGAATCAACTGTTTGTATACGCGGATGATGTAGATTTAATAGGGGACGATATAGATGCACTACAAAGCAACACCAATGTCTTAGTAGAAGCGTGCGATGAGATAGGTCTACAGGTAAACATAGATAAAACAAAATTCATGATAACAAGCCGAAGCACAGGGAATGAAGGAATTAAAAACATAGGAATAAGGATGAGGTAATAGAGAAAGTAAACAAATTTAAATACTTGGGAGCATACGTAACAAGCAAAAATGAGGTCACTGAAGAAATAAAAAGTCGCTTAGTATCGGGGAACGCATGTTTCTATTCAGTCCAAAAACTTCTAACATCGCGATTAATATCAAGGAAATTGAAATTAAAAATATACAGAACGGTTATTCTGCCGGTAATACTTTACGGTTGCGAAAGTTGGAGTACGACCCAAGCAGATGAACATAAATTACGTGTATTTGAAAATAAGGTTTTGAGAAAGATATATGGGCCGAAACGGGACGAGATGACTGGAGAGTGGAGGAGACTGCATAATGAAGAACTCCACGGACTGTACAATTAACCAGATGTTGTAAAAATAATGAAATCGAGACGACTATGGTGGGCAGGGCATGTAGCTCGGATGGGGGAAAAACGAAGATTATATTCTATCCTGGTTGGAAGGCCCGATGGAAAGAGGCCATTGGGAAGACCGAGACGTCGTTGGGAGGACAATATTAGAAAAGATCTTCGAGAAGTAGGTGTTCATGATGAAAACTGGCTTGATACTGCCCAGGATAGAATCCAATGGCGAACCTTTGTTACTGTGGCGATGAACTCGCGAGTTCCATAAGCCATAGAGTTAGTTAGTTAGTTAGTCGGAAACGAGTATCCGAACCGTTGTTCTGTTAGCGCTAAACAACACAAAATTTATGTGCCCTAGGTGTTTATTGCTATTTGTCGCTTGCGTCAGATTCTGATACTCACAGTAAGAAACCGGATAAAGAAATTTAATTAAACATAATAACTTAGGAATATGTACTATTTTTTTATATCCTCAGTATCACCTCATAAACAAGTGTTGGAGCTGTTGGAGTTCAACGAACTAATAGAAAGTATGAAATCATTTTCAAAGTTGAAACGGAGGCAACTTCCGATTTTTTCTGTACATCAAGCCTCTGTAGGTATAGATACAATTGATATTAAAGAATGAAAAGTATGTGCCTAAAACGAGGATCGAACCCGCTACCTTTGGGTTACCGTCGAAATGCGCTAACAACTGCGCAACCCAGCCAGCTTGGTAGCACATTGGGACGGTAACCCAAAAAACCCTGGTTCGATCCCCGGTTCAGTCACATACTTTTCACTCTTTAATATGATTTTTTTTATTTTCAGCATTTAAGTTTTGACACACATTGATTGTTGGGTGTTTTCTGCTAGACTGTATCGCCATCAAAACTCAATCCACCGGGTCACATAAGGTACTGAAATGCGGGAAGGAAAAATAAATTGACAAAGCGTTTATTTCTCGTAGCCTGGTTGAAGTAGTTGGCAAAGCGTTGAGATGAATTGTTCCAAATTTTAGTAAGTTTTGGTCAATTTTCTAATAAATATTATCCCATCTCTTTAGCTCTCGACACAATTTTAAGTCAGTGGCTTAAAATTTTGAGTATCTGTTTGATCATTTATGAATACAAGTTTTCTCAGTTTTTTTTAAAAAGTAGTCCCAAAGTACTTCTTTTTAGTCTGAACTAATTTCAACTTTTAACTTAATTTACGAGTAAATTAAATTTGGCAAACTTTTTTCATTTTTGGAACAACGTCACTTGTTCAAAATTGAATTAAATTTAGTCGGACCTACATTGAGCAACCTTTCTCAAATTTGCATTTCTTCTCAATTTTTTTGTTAACGGTGTAGCCGGGAGACTGATTGTTCATGATTTTATCAAAATCCTACGCATTGTCCTTTTATGTCTATGAGACTTAGAATCGCCACAAACGATCATAATTCATGAAACGTAGGTAGCATTCAACATATTAAGCAGCTGCGATCCCCTGTTGACTGATTCATCAGCCTACCATACAAGCAACTTGCAGTACATTGTATTTAGGACTTAGGCACATGCCCCTGTACATAATTGCAGAACATCTACTGATCTACCTACATTTCACATCCTCATGTACTATACGGACTATTGGTAATCGGTTTACCTTGTATACGCCTTTTTTTGTCGGTTTTGAGATCTTCACCAGACAAAGTCTTGTTGGATGCAGCTGAAATTTCCAAGAGAGCCTTCTTCACCAGGTGATTAAACCTGTATTTGGTTCTGTTTCTTAACATTAGTAAATTAAATTTGTTCTATTCTTACCATCTTAATCCATTCATAGTGAGCTTTGTTTTGTATATGTAAGTTACGTGCCTTCTTGATAAATAAAAAGTTTATCCTCTACATATCGTTTCCTTTCGGTTGTATTCCGAAAAACGTTTGCATTAAAGGCATCATCTAAATATCTATGTTATTTTGAATGTTATGTTAATTCATGCGAATATTTAATTGGTAAAACGATGAACGATTCTGACTTTATTTACCGTATTGAAATATTTTGATGAAGGGGCAATAGCCTGAAGATAAGGATGCTCATGTCATGGAATTTCGTTTTTGCTTCTGTGCTTATTTATTAAACGCTAAATTACTATTATGCAAAAGGTAATTACCTATAGCACGACTACTTTGTAATATCAATATAGAACATTCTTTAACATCTACATTGATGAAATTCTTGAGACCTTCAACGTGATGTCGAACAAAATGGCACGTGAGGTTTGAGATGTATAAACATGAGGTTCAAAATCTCTCGTCTATTTATAAGACTCTGGCATTTGTGTATTGTCCAATCACATCATGTGAAGACCTTTCATTACTCTTGTATTTATAAGTGGGTAATTACCTCGACTTACTTTAATTTCCTTCAGATTTCATACGCAGCTACAATAAGGAGGAAACGTTAAACACAAATGCTTCAATATAACGTTCCTACAATTTGAGAATACTTACAAACGCAAGATATTCAGATATTACAAAACGACCCAGGTCATTTACCCCAGATTAAGCAACCCTTACGAGTGGATGATATTACACTTTGGATTTTGGAGGTAACACGATTGAGAAAGACATGAATTGTAATCATACACGCGTTTGGAAAGAGAAGTTCTATGACGCTCACATTCATTCAAAACACTTTCCAGACGCTTCTGAAAGCCGGGTGCCGCTTATGAAAGGACACTTTAATTAAATTCACGGAACGAAATATTAATTTTTCTTTTCCCTTATTTCAATGTTACGCTTGCCATTTTAAAAGCAATTTCGCAGCAGCTAAACACTTTGTCACACTTTGATTTTTCTCTTTCTATATTTCTTTTCATTTTTCTTTTCGAAAAAATGTTGAATCAGTTCTATATTTATTAAATTTTTAAAGGCATGTGTCCTTGGCAAGAATTCGCTGAATTTAAAGGAGAACATATTAAATTAAATTGTTGGTTCTACTTCCTACTTTCAAAGTCTAATATGAAAATATTAAAGCGCTATTTGCTTTAAAACACAAATCGTATTTCTTTTGCATACATTGATAGCAATTTCTACTGAACTTTTTCTGTATATTTCCTTAAAACATATCCAAGCAGGTTAATAATTAATTGGGATAAAATAAAATAATTGTTAAGCAAATCATCACGCTTTAATTTAAAACTAAAAGAGTGTAACTGTTTCACCAACTAACTAACTACTTGGCTTCATCAGACACACTAAATTACCTGAACAACACAACTTCTAACAAGACAGCTATCTGTTGTGTATTTGGTTGTACACTACTTATTTTTAGTTTAGTTTTCCTCTTATTTTCTACTTATCAATAAAATATTTTTTTTGTATTTATCTCACTTTTAAAAATAAACATTTCTACAGGACAAGGCTTATTTTGGGAATGTATGCTTAAATGTAGTAGGAACAGGGGGAAGGAATTCAGCGAATATTGTTAATTAAACATTCGCATCGTGTAGACGGTACGGGATTGACTAGCTGTGAGCCAATGAGGAACCAGATAGTTGTCTGATTAGAAATTCTGTTGTACATGTAATTTGGTGGGTCTGATGAAGCCAAGTAGTTATTTAGTTGGTGAAACTGTTACACGCTTTTAGCTTTAAATTAAAGCGTAATGCTTTGTTCAACGATTATTTTATTTTATCTCAATTAACTATTAATCTGCTTGGATGTTTTGAGGAAACATACTAAAGCAATTCAGTAGAAATTGCTATGAAGCGTTGACGTGACATTGGTAACATTTTGGCATTGCACAGTACCAATACTTGAATGCCATATGAGCCGCTGAAATCAGATAATAACTTCCCGACTATTCTTAATAATTGCACAGAAATAATAAAAGTAAATGTTACAAAGTGAAACGTGGTAAAAATGTTCCCGTACCTACCCAGGCAGTGACAAACATCATGTTTCCTTGTGCCAGCTGGAATGAGATACAGTTCAACTAAATCAAACAATGTATTTGTTCCCCCACCCCTGGTGGGAGACAAAATATAGCCCATGTCGTAAAATAATCACGCTTTGACCCCCGAAATCTTTTTTTCAGTCTCTCAGATGGAAAGTTTCTTCTCAGGATCGTCAAAATAAATGGCTTCCAGAATATGTTTATGCTACGGATGACTTTATGGTACCGGTACCTTTTTTTTTCTATGTTTCGCTATGCTTCATTATTCTCCTTTATGCTAAACCCTAAATCGACAAGCGTTTTTAATTTCTTATGTTTCACTGTTATAAGATCGGTAGGTGAACATGATATGTACAAGATGCCGTTGAGACACAAGGTACACGACAATTTCGTTAAAAAATATTGCTCATTGCAAGTTAGAATATTGCGAAACCTCATAGATTCATCCTTATTTTACTCGTCTTATAATAAAACAATCCAATAATGCTTATTTTCCCACAAATCGGAAATATTCTCAATGAATGGGGATTCCCATTCTCTAATTGACAAATAGAAAAGTTGGTAGAACAAGAACTAAGTTGTTGGATAACGTAGATGTCTCTGGGTTAGGGCAATGCATCTCTGACACTCTGTACTGTTTTGATATTGTGTTTCCCTCCCAATGGTAATGTAGTGTAGTCGGTAAGACGTTGAACTTTTAACTTGACGAGCTGTGTTAAAATCTTGCTTCTATTGTTTTGTTTGCTCCCAGAATTCCTGAGAAACTAAATTATGTTTTGCCAAGTTACTGAAAAAAAAAATCAGGCTAAATTACCTAGCTTCTTGTTAGGAACGTTTTGGTAAACGTTTCACAGTGCATGGATAGGATAGAATAAAACTGGAAATTATATTTTGACAATTTCTAATATATATCCGACGCGATAAAAGTTAAAAAAAAAAGAAGAACTGTTGTGAATGTAATTGTTTGTAGGAATACTCTAATTCTCTACAATTCTTTTGCTTCACTTAAAAACGGAAAAGTCAGAGACATTAAATATTTGAGTGGAATGCCAAAACAAAATGTGGGTCATTTTTCACTCCCGTTCTCTCGTTCACCATGTTTCTATCCCCTTTTTTTCTTGGGAACGAGTGAGCTCGGTTTGAGGGTGGAGAGGTGACCTCACAAATAAATGGATTCACTTAATGCTAAAAGCCCTTTCCTTCTCTAACCTCTGCCAAATAACCACTACGGAACAGGACGCATCCGTATTTTTCTCCTGACATAGCGTATATATATATATACTACTAACCTTCTTCAGTTTGAGGTTTCGTGTAATGACGCAACTCGTGACGCAATCCCTTCCACAATTTGGAGACGATGAGTGAGTAAGCGAGTGCCATTATGATCAAAGGAACTACCAGCAGAATAATATCCAGAAAGATTGTGAAAGTTCTTTCACTGCTTGCGTTCGGCCAAATCTCCCGACATTTGTGTCGATCTGAAAAAAAAGAGGGAAAGAAATTAATGAATGTCATTAAACATAATGATTTCGTTTCAAAAATAGTATAAAAAGGTTCGAAATGAACAAAAGAGTTCCACTATGCTTGAGACGAAAAATGAAAGTTTACAAACATTATTTTTTTTCTTTCTTTATTTTATTTATGTACATGGTTTTTACAATATGCTCAGTTCACAAACTCACCTCCTTCACTCTGCGTAGATAAAGAAATAAAGTACAAAATACAATAATGACTCTAATAATCTATTCGGGCTTCGCCTGATATGACAAACAATTTAGTAGAAAATCTAATCAGAATAGGACGGGGACGTAAATTAGGATATATGCTATTGTGTGGGGAGATGCTTCCTCTACGATATCAAGGAATAGCGTCATATATAGAAAGCTACTCAGTTTTCATTTAGGTATTCATAATGTTATGCCTCACTGGCTCTAGGGCACAGTGAAGAAAATCCAACATCCTTGGATGTTAGCGTTGCACTTAATATACAAGACTGAAGTTCAGATTTTCTAATCACGGGCCATTTTAGTTCACTATAGAAAAAAAAACTCCTCTCCTAATTTGAACTTTGCACTAGGCTCACAGAAAGCTAACTTCAACCATGAGTTTGCGCTGGTTTCCTCCTATCAAATTAGTTAAATGTTAGGAAGGTAGAAAGACCACAACTTTGTCTAGTCTTTTACCAAAACAATTTAATAAAATTATAGAGTTACTAAGTTACTGTGTACCATGTAAGTTACAGTATACGATATTTAAAATTGTTAGAAAATATAAAGTTAATTTTCATATATTTTTATTTGTAAAACATTGAAATACACATAGTTTATTTCAATGTACCTAAGTTATTTTCTATTACAGCACTGAAGCTAGAAAATGTCCATGATATTCTGTTATTTATTAAGTCAAGCATTAAAAATTCATCTTGTATACCTGGCTATGAATTTGAATTTTATTTATGATCGTTAGGTAACTATTGTTCACGCCGGAATAGGGGAGGGGAAACGATTTGGGAAAGTGTCGGCTAGGGCCTATGTTGAAGATAACATCCCGGTATTTACCTGGTGTGACTGGGGAAAAAACTTTCCAAACCTAAGTGACAACTCTTGATGTCAACTAATCTAATCACAGGCCGTTATGAAAGCTGCACTCTCGATTCAAGGCTACAGAAAAGTTTGAAAATGAGTTTTATTTGCATTAGCAAAATTAACAATATTTTTAAAGTAATATTTACAATAAATATTAAAACTTTTGAGAAATACTAAAAACTACGATAAGATTTTCTATTCACTAAAGAAGCTATTTATGTCTCTATTCACATTAAAATTCAGTAAATGTTTTAAGGAACGTAAATTATAGTGTTAATATGCAGAAATTACTAAAAAAAGGTACTTCACCAAAAAACATATTGCATTACAAAGTAAATCATCACATCTTTATATTTACATTGTCTACGTTAGATGTGCTGGGAACATATAAGTATCGAGATAAGCACGCAGGTTAACAAATCAGAAGAGCTCGAAACTTTTCTCAAATTGACAAAGTACATTTTACAACACTTTCATGAATGAATTTTATTTATGGCTTGTAGGCATCTAAGGCTCAGGCAGACAAAACTTTTATGTTGGTGGATTCTATGTAACAACTTCTACTAATGGAGCCAGAGGACCTCAGGTGCACTTCCACCTCTGACCCTTCGAGACCACTTTTCTTCTTATTATTCTTTATGGTCTAAATCAAATTTATAACATTCCCAAAAAATGGTCTTAAAACCACAATAGAGGTCATTTGTGGTCGAAAAGTCGTCAAATTATTTTCTATGACACCACACCTGCACCATCTCATCCTTCAAGATCATTTGTCTTATCCTTATCATATAAATAAAATTTACAGTGACGTTGACCCCCCCCCAAAAAAAATGTATTATACCAAAATGTTAGCTATTGTTGCTTAAAAAACTGGCCAAAATGTTTCATTTTTGCTGTTTCTAAGCCATTGAGTTGAGAGGAAAATATCAAAATTCGCTGAAACTTCAAAATTGGCATTGTGTTAAAGGTTTAGGCAAAAACAAACAGTAATTATACGATAAACGCCCCGAATGTTCGGGATCTGGAAGCAAAAAATGGTAGGGAGGGGGACTATGATAAAGGTTTATAAAATAGGTCGTGTGAGGTATTAAATGAAAGGATTTTTCGCACTAAATATAAATTACTTTTTCAGAACATTATTTAAGGCATTCTAAATTTACAGCAAAAATAAAACTGCTTAGAAACCAAAATGGCGGCCATATCTGGTCGTCAACTGATCAAATAAATTTCTTGACTTTTATTTTTAATAATACTTAAGAAAAATATTTTTAAAACTCATTTACAGTTCAAGATCGGCACTACATTACTTGTGTTGGCCCAATAAAATAATAATTATAAGATAACCGCCCTCAAAATTTGATTCAAATGTGGGAACGACTGAAAATGAAGGTTTATAAAGCAGGTCACACTGGGTATCAAATGAAATGGAATAACAAATGAACCATTTTCGTCAGAAAAGCATTGTTGGAATTCCAAATTTATAGCAATGTATACATAAAAATGCTAGATCATTCAAACAGATTCTTCCAACAACAAAAGGATTACTGGGTATTACAAAACTGGCAGATGTGCATGGTCATAAGTTCTGCTCTACTAGGACTTCACGTTTTTGCTACTAGGTTATGATTCCACAAGAACCTTTAAAGGGAAAAGGAAGGTGAAACCCTTAAAAATGCTGCCGTCTTAGAAGAGTGAGTCCTATTTCAGCTATTCAAAAGCTTGCAACATCTTAGAATGTGGATGACACATTAAAAGCGCCTGTTGAAAACTTTGTATGTGCTCTTTATGGATCATCTAAATGTACTTTGTAAATAACTTACATTGCTCACAGTGAACAGCAAATGTCGAGAAAAGATTTGATCTTTTCAATGGAAACAAACGTAGATTTCTGCTGGCTACCACCGTAAAGAGCCTGTTTAGTTGAACACATAAGGAGGGCAAATTATTAGACTCGGATTTAGAGATTGGCCAAGACAATGCTCTAGACTTTTGGCAGGGCCATAGCTGCATTGAAAATGCTGAACCAATTTGGTGTAATCCCAACAAAATCCTTTCTGCAGCTTTGACAGATGTGATAGAAGATATTCCGCAAAGGCAGGCATTAGATGAAGACGAAGAAACAGATAAAACCTTCCATATGTTTCCAGATGATGCAATGAAAGAACATTTTATCAATGCAAGGTATAATGAATCTTGCAGTGTTAATGATGAGCATGAATAACTTCCTGAATATTATGCAAGTAAGTTCTTTTTCATATTCACCTAAACAGTACCAGGTGCTTAAATATGAAACTGGAATTTATGTACAGAAAAGACACATTGATTGGATGACAATGCTAAGAACTATTTTATTCGAAGTATTGGCCACCACTAGCGATACATTTTCGTCGTCGTTTCGGCAATGTGTGGATGCCAGACCAAAACAAAATGTGCTTCTTGTGCTGCAAGCCAGTCATCAAGCCATTTTCGTACATTTTGAAGTGCTGGTCAGCAAGTGCGTGTCCCATGGATGCAAATAAGTGGAAATCGGAAGGCGCCAATTCTGGTGAGTAAGCCGCATGCTGAAGGATTACCCAGTCAAACGTCGCAAACGTTTCCTTGACCGGTTTTGCTGTGTGGGAGGGTGCATTATGGTGAAGCACAATCACTTTATGTTGTATTTTGTCATATTCTGGTCATTTTTCACTCAAAGCTTGATGCAAATCGATCATTTGTTGTAGGTAACGTTGGGTATTAACGCATTTGCCAGGTTTCAGTAGTTCATAATTGATCACTCCCTTCTGATCCCACCAAACACAAGCATTGTCTTCCGTCCATAACGATTTGGTATTGCAGTTCATGTCGCCGGTTCTCCTGGAGTTACCCATGACCTTTTACGCTTAGGATTCTCTAAATAGATCCACTTTTGTTACCAGTCACAATTTGACGGATAAATGATTTCCTTTTGTACCTGGCGAGCAGAATTTCGCAAGTGGTTTTTCGATTTTTCCGCTGTCGTTCAGTCAATACATGTGGAACCCATTTTCCCACCTTCTGAATCTTGCCCACGGCTTTTAAACGTATGGAAACTGTTTCTCGTGTCACATTTAATTGATCCGCGAGTTGATGTTGCGTTTGAGCGTCATCCTCATCCAACAAAGCTTGCAATTCGCTGTCTGCAAACTATTTCGGTGGTCTTCCACGTTCTTCGTTTCTCACGTCAAAATCGCCACTTTTAAAAGTTTTTAAACCACGCATAGTACTGTGACGTACCAAGAGCATGATCACCGTAAGCTTCGACAAGCATGCGATACGATTCTGCAGCAGTTTCCTTCAAATGGTATCAAAAATCAATGCTGTCTGCACATCGTAGTTTGTTAGTACAAATCGCGACATGTTCAACGCTATTAAACACTACACTATGACATGAAACTTGTCTGGTTGTGAGTTGCAAATCGTTATCAGCAGTCAAAACAAACAAGTGGCGCCAAGGACGCAGTTTTACGATAACCAAAGTGACAGCTAACGCCGTCTATACACAAATTCCGGTTACATATTTACACACCTGGTAAAACATTTCAACATTTTTTAAAGAATCAACCTTACTTAAAATTAAAAACAAATGTTCTACAAAATTATTTTTCAATAATTTTAGGGCTCCGAAAAAAAAAGACTGTCATTTTCGTTTAAGCATTTTTGTGTGTACATTGCTATAAATTTGGAATACATACAATACTTTTCTAAGGAAAAGATTAATTTTTTATTTAGTTTCATTTGACACCCAATATGACCTACCTTATAAACCTTCATTTTTCAGTCACTTCCTTTTTACCCAAATTTTGAGGGCGGTTATCATATCTGGTGTAGTAAAAAGTAATCCATTATTTTTTCATGACATTGAAGGCTTGACTTACCATAGTTAGAATGATCCGATTTAGGTCACATATGCACCGTTTTGTTCAATAGCGTGTTGCCATTTGGAAGGTAATATCATGATGCCTCTCTCATAGAAGGCCTTGACCCTATTGGAAAAAAAATGAGACAGCCGATGTTCACAAGCATCTCTTGACGCGAATTTTGCACCAGCAAACGTGTTCGCCATGGACAGTAACAGATGGTAATCACTCGGTGCCAGGTCCGGATTATAAGGTTAATGCATAACAACCTCCCAACTAAGCTCCCGGAGCTTCTGGCGACTCACTATTGATGTGTGTGGCCTGGCGTTGTCCTGGTGGAACACAATGCCTCTCCTATTTTCCAAAGCTGGCCGCTTCAGGGCGATTGCTGCCTTCAGACGGTCCAATTGTTGACAGTATAGTTCCGAGTTAAGGGTTTGGCCGTAGGGGAGCAGCTCATAGTAAATAATTCGCTGCCAATCCCACCAAACACACAGCAAAACATTCCTGGCCGTCAATCCTGGCTTGGGCACCGTTTGCGCCGGCGCACCGCGCTTAGACCACGACCCTTTTCGCGTGACGTTGTCGTAAGTGATCAACTTTTCATCACCAGTCACCAACCGTTTCAGAAATGGGTCGCTTTTGTTGCGATTCAGCAGCGATTCGCAGATGGAAATTCGGTCCATGAGGTTTTTTTGCGTTAACTCGTGTGGCACTCATACATCAAGCTTCTTTTTGTATCCAGCCTTATGCAAATGGTTCCACACGGTTTTTTGTGCAATGTTTAGCTCTTGGGCAATCGAAACAGTGCTTACATGACGGTCGGACGCGACAATCGACATGTTCGACACGTGGCCTTCCAGTGCGTGGTACATCTTTGACGTCAAAATTACCGGAACGGAATCGACGAAACCAAAATTGCGCGTGATTGGCTGTTACAGTATCAGGACCATAAACACTATTCACATTTGAAGCTGCCTGGCTTGCGTTTTCGCCTTTATCGAAGAAAAACTGTAAAATATAGCGTATTTTCTCTTTGCTAATGTCCACTTTGACGCGCGCTCACACAACACTGAGTCAACTCATCACAACTATCTGAACAGTGTTTGTAGTACGCAATCTCATCGTTTGAACGCCATCTCGTTGAACCCGATTGGACTTATACAACGCGAGATACAGATCACTGAAGCCATCTATTGGCAAAATAATGGATTACTTTTTACTACACCAGGTATAATTACCAATTCTCTGGCCCAACAAAAGTAATAGATTGCCAATTTTGAAGTTTGGGTAAATTTAATAAAAGAATTAATTCAAGAAGAATTTAAAAAAAATACGCTTCATTAAGATGCACTAAAAGTAAAAGATAATAAATTGAATTAATTTTATGAATTATAAAATAAAAGCGCAGGTGCTCTTAGATATTATGAATTTATGATAAGGTAAGCAAGAGCACCACGCTTTTATTTTCCCATTCATAAGATATACTGAATTTATTATTTTCTTTTTACTTTTAGTGCATCTTAATAAAGCGTATTTTTTAAAAATTATTTTTATTTATTTTTTCTGTACAATAGATGGATATTATACTCCCTGTGAGTTAGGAAACCCAAACTTAACATAATAGATGCGGCGTTGCGAGCATTTAAATATAATTTCCAGTTATTTTATTAATTAATTAATTGCAGTTAACTGGATTATTATGTCGTATATCTAATGATTGTATATTATATTGTCATCTTAAGCAAGCAAGTTTACAAAATGTCAAAGAAATCGGATGATGGGAAGTTACTTAAAAATCAATTACAAGATTTGTACCAGAGAAACTTACAAAGCAAGTTAATATCAAGCGTATAAAAAACATAAAAGTTTGTTTTAAGTCAAGAAAATCATGTGACCATTTTTTTAATTAGAAATGGCCGCCATTTCGGTTTCTAAGCAGTTTTATGTTTGCTGTAAATTTGGAATGCCTAATACCATTTTCTGAAGAAGTTATTAACATTCTGTGCAAAAAATCCTTTCATTTAATACTAAACACGGCCTACTTTATGCATCTTCTTTTACAGTCTCCCACTTCCCCTTCGGGCCTTCAGATCCCAAACTTTGGGGGCGACAATCGTATAACTACCATTTCCTTTTGCCAATATAAGTAACACAATGCTGATTTTGAAGTTTGAGTGAGCTTTAATATTTTTTCCTCCAACAGCAAAGCGAAAGGTCTTCGGTCAATGTTTGACCAAAAATGGGCACCAATTTGGTGTAAAACCATTTCTGAGGGAAACATCGCTATACATTTTATTTATATGGTAATGAATAAGGAAAAATGGTCTCGAAGGATGAGGAGATACACGTACTGTGCCATATAAAATAATTGTAAAATGTACGCCTTTGACCACTTTTCCACCAGAAACGGCCGCTAATTTGGTCTAAGACCAGTTTTGTTTTTGTGGGGGCGGAATCGGTATAAGGAATACGGAAAATTGGATCCGAAGGATCAGAAGGGTGCACGTGAGATCCCTCTGGCCCACTGACAATTCGTTTCTCTTGAAATTGTTAATAGTAATCAATTATCACAAGCTCATCTCAAATATTCCGTCGTGTTACGAAATTATGACAAGAACAACATTATAATTAGAAAATTAACAAATTTGAAAATCATAACACACTTTCTGTAACGACGTCCATGCTCTAATGAAAGCTCGGATTTTCAGATACGGAACACGGGAATGGAAACTTTTTAGATGCCTCGAAAACAAGTCTGAAAACAGTATTACTGCATAATGGCAATATAATACCTTCTGTGCCCTAATGCATGCCAGTTTGACTAAAGAAACTTATGAAGTACTTCAAAACACACTCAAATTACTTAAACACAATGAGTATAGTTGAAAGATATGTGGTGACTTGAAAGTCGCAGCTATTGCAGTATATTAGAAATGCAACAAAACAACAAAGCTACACAAAGTATGACAGCTTCATCTGTCAGTGGGATAATTGTAGCAGAAATGAATTACTGTACAAAAAAGAATTGGCCTCGAAAAAATTGAAAAAGTGGAGAGAAAATGTACAACATGAGAGTTTGGTAGATCATGAAGATGTGCTTTTTCCCCTTCATATTAAACTAGGGATTGATAAAGAGGTTGTAAAGGCTATGGATACAACAGGAAGTGTGATACGATTTTTCAAGTTAACATTAATTGGAGAGCGCGCTTTATGCGGAAATAGCTTTCTTTTGTTTTAGCGTCAATTGCATCCTAGTACTGCCACCTAGGTGGGCACCTACTGAATGTACACGCCTCGTGGCTTCACTTTCAATTTGGTGAGTTGGGTGGTACAACTATCGAAATTTAGCTCTGTCATTTGCTAGATTAGTAATGAGACGTAATGATTGTAAAGTATTTTCGTAACTATATTGCTACATTCTCAGTATTGGACAATATATGTAAGGAATTATAGGTGCAGCAAGCGTAGGGATATGGACTTATGGTAAAGAGTAGCATAAATCGTTCCGTGACCCACAGTATTAAATTCGACCGAGGGACTTATGCCAAACTCTGCTGTCTACCATTTCGTGCTCCTGTAGCGTAAGTGCAATTCCACACATACATACACACATCTACCTATCTATCTATCTATCTATCTATCTATCTATCTATCTATCTATATATATATATATATATATATATATTGATCATTGCTTGCATTATATATTTCATTTGAATTATTTTGTAATTCTATTTGTGTTTTTGAAATCTTCGCTTATTGGATTTTACAAAATAACGATTACTGACTTTGTCTACTTTAAGTCACTTGAATTGCACGTGGTCTTGAATAGCCGCTTGATTGCTGTTACATCAAATTTGCTAAAAAGGTATTCTTACTTGTTTTAGAAATTTCTGCCGTAAAAGCAATTTCATAAGATTAATGAAATTCAGAGAAAATTACTGGAGAGGAAAATTTGAGACAACACCTAATAAGGTGGTGTAACCAATTAGGACGTATTAGTTTCACATTTAAATTTCCCAAGGACGCACTCCATGTTTGTGTTTTAGTTTCGTTAAATTGTATAATTCTGTACGCGAAATATTGTAAGCATGCAACAAGTTTGATTTTGGTCATTGTTCATTCAAGACAGAACTGAAGACAATTCCAGAAGGAAGAACTTGAGCATTCTGGGCAATAACCTGTGCTCACTTTCACTAAATAACAGATGCACTAGGTATTGGAATGTAATGAATTTATAAAGAAATGAAATGCGTATTATACGTAACGAATAATATGAGGATGCTCTAAGTAAAGTAGTAGTATGTTGTAGAATATCTGTAGTTATTCTTATAATTAGTATTTTGTATTTTAAGATGGTTACTGTGTGTTTGCACAAATTGTGGACCATCAAAAGTTTGTGTGAGCGAATTGTGTACAATAAATCGATATTATTGAAGTGCTGCTTATACAGTTCATATCCCTTTAATCTCAGTCTGCTAATAGTTTCCCAGGATAATAAATACGTAAAGAAATTATATATTAAAGATTTGAATAGTACTAGCTTACAAGACAGGGGCTAGCATAGTCCACTCCATACCCCTTCATTGCGATTGCTTGTTGGCTTAATTCCAGTATGAATTGTTGGTTTTAACCAGATAGTTGAGACCTGTTTTTTTGGTAGCAAGTTGTCACATGAGTGATGATGAGCATGCTAAAGCCGAAAGTGCTCGAACGCCGCTAAAAGATGAGTTAAGCATCTTTAACACAAATTTCACAAAAAGGGATTGGTAATGGTAAATTAGAATGTTAATGTATATAGGTATTTAGGGTACAACGTATCCCTCAAAATAGACCTCACGGACTCGCATATTGAATACTTCTAAGGAATTGCAGTGATGTGTTCGGTGTACGTACATGTTGAACGGTTTTATTAAGTTACTTTAGAGAAGCGGTACGAAGGAAACTGAATGCTTTCTACGTTACTGGATTATTTCTGGAATATTATTAGAGGCAGGAAAGACAGTCTCTACGAAAGGAAAATGTCAAAAGGAAAGATACACGGAGTTGTTGAGAAATAACGTATTTACTTTTTTTCAAAACAATGAGTACTACACAATCTTATTATTATTATCTTCGTTAATTTTAGGTCAATAATTTTATTCATAAGGAGTCGCCTTCCTCGGACCGGAATCGAATCGGGTGCCTGGGTTCAAATTCTTCAGGCACGCACTTTCTTCTGGATCCTACGGATGGCGCTCTGATGTGCACTCAGCTCCAGATTGAATTGAGTAAGGTAAACGCACCAGTAATTGTCACTTTAAGGATACTTTTCACCGTTATAATTTATAACTCAAATACAATGTAAATGTATTGATAAAATGAGAATGTTCTCCACGCTTTCTTCTAGTGAATTCTACCCATTACTTTCGTCAACATACAATATTTGAGTGTAAATTACGATTTTTGTCTAACATTGTTTTTGTACCAGTGATGGATACTGAAAAACGTGGATGTTCCTGTAATGGACAAACTAGATAACTCAAAATCATTTACAGGACAAGCGTAAGCCATAGTGCTGTTACCGCCCATAAAATTCATTTAATTCATTGATTCAAAATAATTTAAATAATCATATCTAATATTTCTAATATATGTAGTAAACACGATTATATGTTTAATGCTGTTCTTCAATTATCTGATTGTTTCATGGAATTCCACTGAGTGATCATTCCGAAGGTCCTACGTTTGGGGTGGGTGGGACAGCTATCGAACGTCCTTACTGAGGTTTCAACTCGTACCTTTAACCCGCACGCAATACCTTTACCTTTTTTATTACATTCATCAATTTTCGATATCTTAAGAGCTAAGAAAGAGTGATTAAGTTGTTTATTTACTTCATTCAATATCAATCTACAAATATTACAAATAATAACAAAAGATTTAAATTCTGGAAAGTTTAAATCTATCACTAACACACAAAAAAATAACATAGATTTAAAATCAGTACAAACTTTACAATAAGAATCACAACTTTTGTACTCAGAAAAAGGAAAAAAGGTTTATTTGTAGAAGTGTTTTCCCCTAATTCACAGACTAGGTTGTTAATAATTTATTTTAATTTTCATACCTTTTTCTGTAAGTTTGTTATCGTTAGGTCTAAGTGTTGTTACGCTGACATGTAATAGCTGTTAAGATAACTAACTATACTCTATTTATGTGTATATTGTATCCATCCGAATATTAGGATTCGTATAATAGGATTAAAGCGTGCAGGGGAAAACTGCAAAAACTAGGTTTTAAAGGAGAAACGAAAATAAACTTAAATCTCTATGCTTTTCCACTTTTCTCGTCGTCTTGAATTGCCAATAAATTCTGACTAGCTTGATTCATTCTCTTTACAAATTGGCACGTGAAATTTAACTAATATATCGTTGAAGGGTTTAGACCTTATATCTTTCTCAAAGAGTTTAGACCTTATACCCCGCTAGCGGCCAATTATAAGGCCTTAGCAATTCAACATTACACGTTACACATGGCTGAAGCCATTTTAAAGAAACCAAGTCTCAGCCAGAAGTAAAAGTATCAGGTTCGGTTACCTTCCTGGTTAGACATTGAATGTGTATTCCCGTATCCTTTCCCCAACTCTATCCTAGCCTGAATCATTCATGTCCAAAGACCATAAATCAATTCCATTCAGTTTAATTTATTTATATGAAATCAAATGTCTCAATGACCACGTATTGTGGCGGGAAAGAGGAAACTGCACGACGATGGCTACGTGGGATAATTCTGAGAATCACTTTGAAATTAAACCATAATTATAGCATTTACTCATATCCATTCGATTTTTAAAATGTTGTTGCTCTCGTGCTAGGTCAACTCGGTTTATGCTATTGATTATTGGGTGTTTCTTGTACAACAGTTTAGCACGCAGCGCAGCACTCTCAAGTTTACTAAGCTGCATCATTCAGCACGAATATGAATCTCTTGTATGGGTGTACTTTTGGCAAACTTCCAGGAATTAACTTCAGCAAAAAAAAAAAAAAAAAAAACAATGTACGATCTCATGAACTCATCTCTGGCCGCACTTTCATAATAGAGGAGAAGGTGCAAATATGGGCTATCACTTTTATTTTTCGAATATCTCCAAAATGTTCTAAGGAATCTGGGACGGATTCAGGTTGGGGGGCGGTCGTTCGAGCTCAGAACAAGGTAAGAGTGTATTGCAAAAAAAAAAAAAAAAAGAAAGAGAAAAGAAAGAAAAAAGATCAAACAACTTGAGAAATGGAAACACAGCTGTTACGTAGAATTAAAAATTTATACTGATGGATTACTACTTCTACTACTACTACTACTACTACTACTACTACTACTACTACTACTACTACTACTACTACTACTACTACTACTACTACTAATAATAATAATAATAATAATAATAATAATAATAATAATGTGGAGAAGAGGAAGAAGAATGCGAATCTCTTGTTATTCAAGACCTTTTAATTCATATTAATATGCTAGTTTGTATTACTTCCTTCCTTTCTTTGCCATTTTCAATTGTACTTGCATTTAAAATGCACGAAACGAATAACCTATGTCAATTACAATTTTTGGAATAGCCTAATATTTTAACGAAATTCAATAGAAACATGCTTGATTCACAAATAAAGTTACTGTAGACTCGCGATTATCCGAGTCCCGGTCAACCGAGCCAGTCATTAAAAGATAAAAAAATATAGCGCTGCTAATAGCGGGACAAGTATAGCGAGAAGCGATATTTATTTGTTTGACGAGTCATCGAGCCTTCACTTTGTGCGAATATAAAGACGACCAGTTCTACGAATTAATTATTAGCCCACCCGTCTCTTACATATAGTCTCATATTTCTACTTGCTTACAGGTCTGTAATTTTGTTTATTTATTGTATTTTCTTACAATAAACCAATTTTGTACATTTTCACGTATTTTTTTTTTATTTTTACGGCAATAGCACTTAACCTCCGCATTATCCGAGTTCCTTCATACATGGTAAGAAATTGCGAAACAGCGTCGCATCGATCGATCCAACTCGTCTCGGATAAAGACTTCAGTTTTTGCTGACATTCTTTTTTGAGAACGGAGGGAGAGCGCAAAATATTGGAACTTGAAAAGAAAGAACAGAAATGGTCACCTGTGTTTTCGAAGGTGGACAATTTCTGACCAAGAAAGCCAAGTCAAGCCATTTCGTACGATGTATTGCTTTTTTGACTTCTGCAATATAAAAAAATAAGGCCTACCTATTTTAGGTTTTATTTTACATTTATAATACAAAGTTGAAAAAATCAAGAGCTCCAAGTCTTTTTAAAATAAAAAAATGTCCTATTCTGGATTGGATCACCCTCTTTCCCCTGGATCCGCCCCTGCAAGGAATATAGTAAACAAAAGAAGCAACAAATGTCTGAGATATGTTTACGTTATAATGTAGTTACAAATGTAGCTTAAAAACGCATGCCTATGATATTAAACACATATTTTGCAGAGATGTCATAATCTTGAGATTTGAAACACTGGTCTAAATATAGGCTACCCTTTAAAGTTGCATTAAATAATTAAGAAAAAGCATATGACGGTACAAAATAATGTTCAATAATGATATAGAGATGATAAAAGTCTATTTACAAAAGTCAAAGATAGTCCTCCTTTTCTGCACCAGTGCATTCGTTATGGGGACAACACGAACACATGGTACACTTAACCCACAGCTCTCCCTGTGTGTCTTCAGAAAATATTCTGTCATGGAATATACAATTCGCATCTTCATCATCTAACTCTTCTTATCCAAGTGGCGTACGTAAGTAACAATGTTCATCATCATAAGGATCTTGATCAGAAACATCAACTTGGATTTTTCTGAATCTGAACCTTGTCTTGTAAATTCTAAAGTTCCTTGTTTGCTTTTCCGTTCAGATGTTTTTTCCTCTCTTTGCCGATCTTGATGAAAAGATAATGTGTTCTTGCATTTATCAGATTCCGGCTTGTCCAAGGAAACATTTTTATTTTTTCATTGTATGGTTTATCCATTATAACAGTAACATTTCCTTGTTTTCTAAGTCGATTGCTGACTTTTTTCTTCATTATAGGAACTGCTAAATATGAAAAGGACTTACTATGTTCAAAATTCCAAGTACTGTGTTCTAAGAGAAAGAAACTCTTAAAATCAACATGTAGGTAGACAAGGTAGCCTGTTAGATCATTCATAGGCGTTGCTTCGTGACACAAAACAAGTCAATGGATAATATTATTTATTCTTTGTTTTATACTGACTACGAGTGCTGTCTCCGAGGAATACAACTAACTTCTAAAACATTTCGTACTTGGGTTTATTGTGCTCAAAGAGCTGAGATAGAAATGCTTGATAAAACTTTCCCAGTGTTAAAAACAGATAACATACAACACAAATAAATCAATCACATCCAACTCTTTGCCACTAAATGAATTCCGCCACCACATTCGTCCTTGAGGAACTGTTTCACTCTATTGTCACCAGTCCGCAGTACTGCACTAGCATATTTAAGTCTAAAACGTCTATTAGCTCTTATTTGGACCATAGTTTATATTTAGACTTTCTCCTCTATAGAATTAGATATCTTATCTACTGTTTTAGTAGTCTAAGAAAATGCGGCAAACGAGAATCTTCGAAGATAAATCACTTTTCCTTGATGAAATTTCCCTCTACGAATTTTCCGATGTGTACAGTATATATGCACGTGTTTTTCCTTTTCCTCATTTCGTAGGTATAGTTGTTTTTCGGCGATTTTGCAACTTACGGCTTACACATGGTCTATTCCCAAATTTAGGCAAAAAATTGAATTTTTGAATTTATTTGAAGGCATTTAGGAAACTTTGGCTCAGGTCGAATGGATGATGATTGAAGGATTTAAGGAATGAATAAAGTGAGAGAAAACGGGGGAATCGCGAGAAAACACACCCACCCGATATTTGTCCATCAAATGTAGACAAGAAATCTGCGAATCAGATACATGTTTATATAACATATAAAACTTGGTTTTGTTTATATTCGTGAGTACTATCAGTTTCACAAATATTTTACTTCCCTCCTGACTCACTCTATATACAGACGAAAATATTCGTACCACATACGTTTTGTGTCAGCATAAGAGTGAACTCGAGTTTATTTTTAATGTCATATTCCATTGTATTTAGACCTATAAATATGCGAAATTCGAAAATCAAATTATAGTTTTGGAATGGTTATTGGAAACGAACATGTGAATTAATATAGAGTATTATTATTTATTATCATCTGTGAATTAAGAAAACACCAAAGATTTAATCTGTTTCTCAACTAAAAGATAAGTATTTTAAGAAAAGTAATGTAATGTATCTCAACTACATCACTATTACGATAAAAATCACTTACATAATATTTTACTAATAATCCTTCAGCCATTGTCACATGTGATCAAAAATTAAAGACATTATTAATGACACATTGAGATTACAGTTATATGAACCTTATATTATGTGAGTGATGCACGACTTCCCAACAAAAACAAACAGAAACAAATGTTACAAGATCATATGTGTACAATAGTAGGACGAAACAAGTATTATAACGAACATACTGCTAAAAAGGTTTTAGTTTCATAGAGAATATAACCACCAATGGATAACTTCACTCCATTAAAGATCTAAATGTCTCAGGTTGCTATTGACATTGAACATGCATTAAAATTTAGACATAAAAAGTTCTGCGTACCACTAGCACATGCTAGTACCCATCACGGAATTTTCGCTCCTTTTGCCACATCGTTTGACCTATTTCCACGCTTCACGAAGCTAATGGGTCTAGCAATGTCTCACAAATAGCTTGATACCTACTCCGTACTTCTCTAACAGTTACCAGAACTGCATTTAACTCCCAAGAAGTTTCTGTTCTCTTCCATGACCTTCTTACTCTCTAACATACTTATAAACTTTTTGTGTATAAACTTGAAAACTACTGCTAGAAAATCCTTTCTCGTCTGAAGAAAAGTGCTTCTAGTTAATATGGTAAGGACACAATATTTTCGTGTGTGAAAATAGAAAGAAAGATAAGAAGAAAAAAATAGACGATCAATGTCGTGTAAGTTGTCCAAGGAGAAAAACTTGGAAACACTTTCCCAAGCTTAGCAACATTCATATCACTATGGATAGAAAGAATAAGTTAAATTGCTTTAGAAGGGAAGTTTTAGATGGTGTCTAAGTTTATAAGAACAGCAATACATAGGTTGACTAAACTAATATTTTCAATGTATTTGAAGCACGTAGCGTTGCCTTACTAAACGTATATTTCAATATACTTTGCTTCAATTCACTCTGCTCAGTTGGGCTGTCCGCCTACATTTGTATACAAACAGTGTTGAATTAAACTATTTGGGTAGAATGCTGTACTATTGAATCTGTTAGGGCTTCATGTTACCTATTCTCTGTAGTGGAAAGGGTAATTGATTTAACGTCGGTGAGGTTAGTGCACCAGTGGTTCTCTGGCCTGCAGCCCCGTTAGGATCCGTAATCCAGTTCTCGATGTGACTACTCTTAAACGAAAACAAAATTAACATTACTCTCATTAAATTGAAAAACATTATTTTCCCAACATGGTACTATTATACAGATATTGTTAGAAATTCTGAATCACGTGTAACAGTTTCAATTCATCCCATTTCACACTGCAAAAATTAAACCAGTTAAATCCAGTTAGCGGAAAAAAAGGCGTTCTTTTCGATTGAAAGTGAATGGGATAACTCGTAGTAGGCTGGAAGTATGTAATAAACTTTGAGCTCAACCATTTTGAATCCACTTTAGAGACATTTTGTAATAGTTTCGTAACCTACTAGTGAGGATGTACCGCCACACAAACGTTCGTTTTTCTATCCGGCCGTTTAAGTTGTGTATTCTATACAACAATGGGTTTGGCGGCCATCTTGAATCCAAGATGGCAAGTTTTTCATGCTTGTGTAATATTTGTTTCTTAATCTACATTTGATAATACACCCTTATGCCAAATGTCGCATCTCTACCTCAAACGGTATGGTAAATGAATTTCTTGGGTCCCCCATTTTGATCCAATATGACGTCTTTGGAAACATTTTGTAACATTTACTTAATCTGCTAGTGATGTACATTCATACCAAATTTCGTTATTCTAGCTTCAACCGTTTAGCCTGTGTATTGACTACTAAAAGTCTGTTTTTTCGGTGAGACATACTAGTTCTTGCAGATGGAATTTTTTTCAATCTCAAGAACGAAAAGTGAACGTGAAACTAGATGAATTAGGAAAACCAGAACAAATAGAAACAATGTATTGGCTATTCATCATTAATAATGGTGAAACCAACAGAGGGATTAACGCTAACCTGATAGAAATTCGTATGAGCGGTATGGTATACGCAGTTGGTTCTGAGTTTTCAAACACTTTCTGGGCACACGGAAGTTAATTTTGTTTCCATCAACAGAACTATTTTAAACAATCAGGCTCTAGTACCGTGGAAATTTATGACAGCACATTCTTTTACTTTCATTTAAACATCAATATTTTTTTATGGTTTTACGCACCTCTACGGACTACGACACTGTGCAGAAACGTTCGTTATGAAAATGAGTTCTGCTGTTAATTGTTAATGCAACGGCGGTGCGATCGCGATTGTACACCTGCGCCTCGAATATACTCATTGCTTAAGTACTGACGAAGTTTGAGATAGGAGAGCATTGCGAAGTCCTTATCATGTAAAGACACTTACAAAAATAAGTGGAGGCTAGAATTATAAGAATTAGAATCTTTTCCCCCCACGAGAATTGTTGCACTGTGCGCCTAAAAGTTAGACAAACAACATGATAGTACAATATGCGCGAAAACATGAAATGGCAGGATATTCCTCCATTTCGAGGAAGAAAGCTTTAGTCTTTCAGAGTCATTTAGAGAACAACGAGAGAGTTAGACAGAAATCTCAATCTTGTCTTGTTCCAACACACACACACACACACACACACACACACACACACACACACACACAGAGAGAGAGAGAGAGAGAGAGAGAGAGATAAAGCATGGAAGAAGACGTGAACAGAGCAAAAAAGAGAGAAGAAAACAAGGAAAGGGGGAAAAGAAAATGGCTCAAGATATGGAAATAAAAGGAATTTTAACGCCTATGAGCACGCAATCTGCGTCTCTATGCCCCTATCCCCTCTTCCTCTCTCGGTCTTGTGTTTTCCCCCTTTATGGGATAAATCTCTTTCCGGCGCAATAGCGAAAATCATTTACAGCGCGAAAATCATCATTTTGAAATCCAGACTGGGAATCGAACCCAGAAACATCAGAATGAGAGTATCACATCCTGACCACTTAGCTACACAGACCATAACAAATGTGTTGTTAAATCAACCATTAAACTCGCTTCCCTCAGCGGTTTAAATATATATATATATATACGAGGGGGTGCTGATAAGTATTGAACCTTAGTAAGAAAAAAATGAGCTAGGAAGTTGAAAGTCACGGGGAATGTAGGGTAGGATTTGTATGTATTATGTTGCAAAATTCAATGTTCTATGGTATTAACATCCTTTTCTTTTTCATTTCAGAAGTAAACATGGCTGCACATCCACCTAGCTTCAGTCCACCGACCGTCATGAATTATATCTTCCTCTAAGGGAAAGGTGCGTGGGCCGTCATATGCAACAGTGAAATGTTAAGTGGGGAATTTCAGAACTGGCCATTTTGATGTTGAAAGTACGAAGTGGGGAATGGCAGGCCTGTTTCTGTCTCTGTTCCCGAAAATGTGCAAGCCATCCAGGAGATGATAATGGAAGATCGTCGGATATCAGCCACAAGGATTACTACATGTTTGGGCATATCATGTGAAAGAGTTGGTACCATTATTCATGAAGATCTGGATATGAGGAAGGTTGCAGCAAAGTGGATCCCCTAACTTTTGACGAAGGAACAACATTTTGCTCGAAGTGAGCCTGGTTTTCTGGAGAAACTCGTGACTGGTGATGAGACGTGGATCTATTGTTATGATCCTGAGACTAAAGAACAGTCTAATGAATGGCGGCACAGTTCTCCTCCCCGGCCAAAAAAGTTTCGTGTGCAAAGGTCTACACAGAAACAAATGGCAACAATCTTTTGGGATAAAGAGGGAGTTCTGCTAGTGAACTATCTTCCAGTGGGTGCAACCATTAATGCACCATATTTCTGTGGTCTCTTAATGAAGTTGCGCGAAAACATCAAGGCAAAACGTCGTGGTAAGATCTCCAAAGATGTTCTACTTTTGCACGACAGTGCCTCATCACACAAGGCAGCTGAAACACAGGACACATTGGCCATCTTAGGCTTTCAAGTACTGCCTCATCGCCCCTATTCGCCTGACCTAGCTCAATCCGATTATAATATGTTCCTCAATCTCAAAAAACATCTCAAAGGTCATCGTTTTCAAAGTGTTAAAGAGGTAACTGATGCTGCAGATGAGTGGTTAGAGCAGCAGACAAAAGACTTATATTTAAAAGGACTTGCATTTACCTACTAGGGGAATATGTGGAATAGTGTGGGTGTTTCAGCTTCCTATCTCAAGACGCAATACTTATCAGCACCCCCTCGTATATATATATATATATATATATATATATATATA
>JAGDQP010026644.1:7018-25719 GCA_022664845.1 Lepisma saccharinum
AAATGAACGTCCCACACGTTCTGCTTGTTATACATGCCCGTTTGGAGTTTAAAACTTATGGGGGCTGTTATTTTTGGGAGTTAAAAGTTTCTACCATTGGCCACTTTTCATGAATACGAGTATACAATGTAAAATAAGA
The DNA here is from genome assembly GCA_022664845.1 of Lepisma saccharinum. Taxonomy (NCBI): domain Eukaryota; kingdom Metazoa; phylum Arthropoda; class Insecta; order Zygentoma; family Lepismatidae; genus Lepisma; species Lepisma saccharinum. The sequence goes on from JAGDQP010026644.1 coordinate 7,158, forward strand.
GTCTTGATTCTTTTACACTTAAAATCATCTTTTGCAACCTCTAATGAGCAGTTTTTATAACCCATTAAAATAGTATGATACTGGTGGGTGTGGAGATAGAAAGGATACTGATAAGTGATAACCTTCACGAACACATCCATCCGTCATATACTGAGGAATTTCGATGCGAATATTGTTGAGTTGGAGTCTTGCAAGTAGAGATTGGCACATAGATTCTCATCGGCATTACCCGGATCCGTTAGTATTGGAACCGGGTACTCTGTTCCCACCGAACAGTTTCTTGGGATCCGGTTGTCAATTCGTTCAGGATCCGGTTCGGCACATCCATCCATATGCTTTGTTTAGTCGCAAGTTCATCGCCGCAGTAACAAACGTTCTCCATAGCAAGATGAAACCAGTTTTCATCACAAACACTTACTTCTCGTTCAGTAACATGATAAACTCGCTATCAAAAAAATTAAGATAAGGCACAATGGAAGTAGGTTTTCCCGCCTTTTCGTTCTACGTCGATTATATTCAAATATCAAACAGATAAACAGAAAATAACTTTCACAAACTACAGTCTGTCTCGTACTTCAATAATGAGTAGACTACAATTCGTTTTTCTAAAAATGCTAGTAGTAAATTCAATATTATGCGAGGACACTTTTGGGGCAGAACGATGTCCTAAAAGTTTCCGCACACAACGCTGGCGCTACTAATAGCGTTTCCATTCAATTAATTATGTTCATTATTAAAGTACAAAACGGGCTTTAATTTGTAGAAGTAATTTTCTTTATCTGTTCTGACATTTGAATTTTATTTGCGGCCTTTAGGTATCTAAGGTTCATGCCGAGATAGGGGAGCGGAAAGGATTCGGAAGGTGTCGGCCAGGGCCCATGTTGAAGGTGCCATCCCGGTGTTTGCCTGGTGAGACAGGAAAAACCTCAGCCAGGATGGTCGGCCGCTGGGGTCGAACCCACGACCTCCCGAATATAACGCTAACGCTCTACCACTGAGCTACGGCGGCTAAGTTTCTATTTCAATTCTAACTTAATTTATGGTTTCTAGGCAAGTGTGCCTCATGTCGGGATAGGAGTGGGGAGAAAATATGGATAAGAAATCGCCCAGAGTCTACTTCCGAAGGTACCATCCCGGCATAAGCCTGGTAACTAAGAGAAAAGTCCGGAAACCTCAGTCAGGATTGAACGCAAGAGCCTGTCGAATCTGAACCTGAAGTCAATGATCTACCAATTGAGCTACGGCTGCTCGATATAAAATACTAAGAGAATTTAAGAACAGATATCCACACAAAAACGCAAGCTAAGTGCGTTTTTAACCGTATTTTAGCTTAACAAACTGTAAAAGCATACTCAGAAATAGCTAACCACAATAAGGAAACAGTAGCTATTTATTACCTACTTCATATACGACGTCAATTTTATACATTCGTTTCCTTAGAGAGTTTGCACGTATGTGCACTCGGAACATAGGAAAAAGTATAAGAATTCAACGGATATGACATCAGAAAATAGATAGTAGCTACACAAGTATTATGTGACGTTCTGCATATAGTGAGTTAGTTCCTCTTTTCAGCTTACAGGTCTCTAAAAATTTTGATCAATGTTTTCGTAGACTGTCGATTATCTTATAAATAAAACTGGAATTATCTCTCTCTCGTCTGTCGTTCGACCTATCTATATGTCTACAGTAGGGTCTCGCTAATCCGAAAATCCGGATAAACCGAACAGAGCCCAGGGAAAATATACCAAATTATGTTTAACTTTAATTTAAGAGGGGAAAAGAAAATAGTTTTTTGATGTAAAAACTCGGTACCGTTCATTATAAAAAGCTTAAGGACATAGGCCTACTAAAAAAGTGTAAATTGCAATTAAATTTAAAAGTAAGAGGTAAAAGCAATACGTATTTACTTACGAAATACAAAGTAAGTTATTTTGTTTTTAAGCACAAGCAATGTTGCGCCAACGACGTATGAACATAACATAACAACGATGCGCACGAGAACAACTGTACTGTACGGCGAACTCCGACACATACGTATTTGCCAGGTCGCTGCGATAAGCTGGCACTAGGTAAGTCTAAAATGCGCTAGAAGGCCAAAGACGCTAAATAACTTTCCGGCTTAATGAAAGTCCGGATATTTCGACCTTTTGTTAATCCGAACAGGGCACAGCCCAAATTAGTTCGGATTAGCGGGACTCTACTGTATTCGCTAAAGAAATCCACAGCATTTGACCAAACTTTGCATTCTCTCTCTTTTGACCAAAACAATACCGCAGACTGTCTGATTCGGCAATTTTCACCACAGGCACTGCCTCAATCATAAACTTTACTGAATTAGATGCATTGGGTACCACTTCGATTATGATTTGCTAGGCCGACACGGCTTACGTCATTATTTGAGGCATATGGGCGAACAAAAGTATATGATCCGTGTTAAAAGATAGCACATAGACTTTTGTTCGCGCATAAGCCTCATTTGTCGATAAAAAAATAAAATGAATTTTATGGGCGGTAACAGCACTATGGCTTACGCCCGTCCCGACCTCATTTGTCGAGATATGACATTATTTATGATAACGATACGCTCATTTCGAACGCCTCTAGTTCCAAAACTACGCCTATATATTTCTTCGAAAGATTTTTTTTGTTTGATGAGAATTTTTCGTTCGTGGAATATTAACTCCTAATTTCTGTCCACTCTAACTGAGCCAAAGTTGCCTAAAGATCTTAAATTAAACACGCAAACACACACATGACCGTCCTGCTGGTCTAGTAGTTAGCGTCGCTGACTGCTGAATCCCGGCTCTGCCAAGGGATTTTTTCCAAAGTGACAGGGTCTGAAACGGTGTTCATCCAGCATCGTGATGCAATTGGGGAGCTGCTGTGAATAAAATACAGTGGCCTTCCCAGTTGAGAGCTTCGGTTCTCCTCTCCCAACACGTCTGGTCAGCGTGGGAGCAGTAGACCAACTCCTCCCTCCGGGAGAGGCCTCATCCAGTAGTGGATTGAATATGGCTGTGAATTATTATTGATAAGGTGTTCAGGAAAGGTCGTAACAAACTTCGGGGGATGATTGCTGACATGGGAACAAGAAAAAAAAACATGGGTCGAATTCTGCATCGTTTAGGAGATACAGCGTTGCCAACTGGGAGTCCAAAAGTCGACGCCGACAATGGGATGAAAATGAATAAGTCGCAATAAAGCAGTAACGATACATGAAATGAAAATGTCGATTGTGGGAAGTATCTTCTAACAACATGGTGGATATCAGAAGTGAATAGGCGATGTCCTCGTGTTGTGAGTGTTGCCAACCTGATACCACGTTGATCACGTGCAAATGGCACTACATCGGTTTATCAAATTTAGTTTCATGCCCTAGTGATGATAAACAACATACGTGACCAAAGCAGAAACTGCAGTGTTGCAAACTATGGGTTATACACGGAAGGACATATCCGAGAAAAAATACTAATTCTATCCTTGAGTATGATCCATAGTTGAAAACACTGCTGTGTATGTTGTTGATCATCACGAGGGTACGCAACAAATCCAATAAAACGTCCTAGTGGCACAGAAACATGTGCAACGTGATATCAGGTTGGCAGCACTGACAACCCGTACCATACTGTCACCGTTGATATGCACTATGTTGTTGGAAGATACTTCCCACAAATGATATTTTCATTTCACGTATCGTTTCTGCTTTATTGCGACTTATTTTCCCAGTTGGCAACGCTGTATCTCCTAAACGAGGTAGAAATTGACCCGTCTTTACGGGATTTTTTTTTCTTGTTTCGATGTCAGCAATCACCCCCGAAGTTTGTTACGACCATTTCTGAACACCCTATATATACAGTATATACTTTATCTTATTCGTTTCATTTACAACAGTTCATTCAAAGTGTCCATTCATTACAACGTGATTTTTTTTTTTTTTTACTTTCTATCCTATAAGAACTTTATAGCAGAACTTATTACTCGTATTGTCATATTGATATAAACATGATGGCATTTGTTGTGATAATCTTATACTTGTATTATAACAAATTGGAAGCAAACGCCTGCTTTTCCGTTTGACATTTCTCACTTAGTTAAAAAAAAAATGTCCGGACACTACTTGGCTTTCTAACACCAGAAACTGAATTCGCCGTCTATTTTCAGGAGATCTAATCTCAGACGTTGTTGGCAAGATGTTCTAATTCAGGTTGCGTAAGTAGCTTTTCCGTCTCAAGAGTGTTAGTAGTGAAGTGATGAAGTCACAGCAAATGAGAATGCCCCACATCTCTGACATCATCTTGAATTAATTACGTCCCACTAACCTCATCAAGATATTAATTGATTTATGTCAGATGAACATCATCTATGTCAACTTCGTAGTACAGCGTTTCAAATCCATGCATTAAGTGTTTGGTCTTCCATAATGCACTCATTTCAAGACATATCTGTACCTCAGAGGTAAACTACACTATGTCCTTTCACAGAACTCGAGCCCAGCCCAGTACGCTCTTTTTTTCGCATTTTTTGCAACACAGTGTTGTTATCAATTGCCAATTCTTCTACAAAACAAACAATGACAATCGTGTATACCTCCAGCAAGAGTATGCTAAAATGTCCAGAACTATGCAATGAGGTCGAGTTTATCACGAAAGTGACAAAGTGCAGTTACCTCCGAATTGAATTTTACTTACGGTCTTTAGGCATCACGACTCAGGCCGGGATAGGGGAGGGGAAAGGATTCGTCGCCCACGGCCTAAGTTGAAGGTGCCATCCCGGCATTTGACTGGTGTGACTGAGGAAACACACTGGAAAAAACTTCAGTCAGGATGGTCGACCACTGGGATCGAACTCACGACCTCCCGAATGCTACGCCAACGCTCTGCCACAGAGCTACGGCGGCTCGGTGAAGGAGTTCCGAGTACTCAACTCGCGGAACTTAGTTTTCATAAAATTTAATGGATATTATAACGAAATAACTACATTTACGAACAGAAGATTTTGTTGATACTATTAAGATCGAAACCAGACGAACATTTGATACAACACACTGCAACGATTACTTCATTTACCTTTCCAAAATACCTCAAAATGTGTCAGTTCTGATCCTTTTCGTGATACTAGTGTGCAGAACAAGTATACGGACAGTCAGCTAAAATAAAATGTGTATCGAAGAAGCCAACACTAAGTAAAGCTTTCATCACCTCTTTGTTTTCACACTTTTCGTACACTCTCATTACATATTTCATTTTCGCAAAATCCACAAATAAACCCTTAAAATTTGAGTTGAAATCATGTACTCACTGAGCTTTGGTCCTAGGGACCATAGTTTCAAAAACACGTTAATTCAATGGGAAAATATTGTTTTGTTCTAATATTCATCAAAATAGGTTGTTATATCCATGTTTTCTAGTATATTGTGTAATTTTCTGCTCTAAAACACGTAATCAAGAATCGTATAATTTTTCTTCTAAACATTTGTGCATTTTCAGTGTTACCGAAACACCGACTGCCCCTACCCCCACCCCTTGAAAATTCTAAACTTCCGATTTGCTTTTTATGTTCTTCTATCCGTTATAAAGTTAATATGATATGTACGAATTTCAATTTGTTAAGAGTACTTTTACAAAGGTACTGAAACACAAAAATTTGCGAAGATTAATGTCTTAGTTACTTTTCTAATATAATACGTTTTCTCCAAACACATGACAATGTCACGATAAGCTTTTTTAAAATACAAACTATGCAAAAAATTGTAATTAAAAAAAAAAAAACTTTCAGATCAATCCTCCATCCTGCAAATGATCGTCCTAACTGATACCAATCAAGGCAAATTTGCACTGAAAGGTTTTATATGAATCTTCAAATCTATTGTCTTCTTCAGTAATAAAAACCATCTTCGTACACCTCTTCTGTGTCTGTGTTATGAAGATAGGGGTCATAGTCAGAATCTGTGTAGCTGTCATCAACTTAACTCATGTCGATGTCCAATATCAACTGCAGTTTTGTCTCTAATTTTTGTTCAGGATGAAGTCTTTGATGAAGCAAGATACGTGGTCACTAGCGATCGCACAAGACAAGCAGACTTCTTTGCACATAGATGGAAAACGGCTACTGAAATGAAATTACTTCCATCTTAGAGAAAGTGATAAATACTGAGGTGTGACCAAACGTCCCGGATATCCGGGATTGTTCCGATTTTTTTAATTAGGTTTCGGCGTCCCGGGTAAAGGTTTTCGGGACCATGAATTTTCCCCGATTTTTCGAACAGTGAATTGTGATGTCATAAGTAACTACTGATAGCACATTTTCCATGCAACAATAACTCTCACCAATTTCCTATCTTTTCACCGACTCTCTTGCTCCATTGTGCAAATGAATTATTAAGCTTTCACATTATTGGTCCATTCGTTTGCTTAGTGTCCATTCAAACTGCGCGCGAATAGTTTTATAGCGTGCGGAGCCCTAATTTCGGATAGTGTCGCAATTCCGGGTAGTCAGTTGGATTGTGCTGCCACCTGCATGGGCTACTGCTAATACGCGGAAAACAAGGCACCCAGTCGCCATTGTGAGTTTGGTGTCATTCGTGTGCAGGAGTATTGTGTCAGTCAAGTGAGTGTGATAATGGCTGGAAAAAACTTTTTTGAATACACCAGTGTTGGGGGTATTTTCTCAGTGAATATAAAAGCTAAGTGAAAAGTCGGAAGTTAATACATTAGTTTGGAGTATGCTTTTATATGTGTAAGTGTTTTGGACGGAACAAAGAGGCCAGTTGAATCCAGCATGCCTTAACAAAAAACGAATTGGTGGGTCTTAATTTCGGGTAGTAAGGTATTTGCAAATTTCGGATACCCGAAAATTGGTTACTGTTACTATAATGAAATCTCTGGGATTTCTTTTCAGAATGTCTTCAAAGAAGAGACGTGTTTGGAATCAGAAATCAATTAAAAGAGCCGTTGATGCTGTCTTAAAAAGGAAATGGGCTATTTAAAGACAGCCAAAACTTTCAATGTGCCGCAAACGACTTTGGAGGCCTACGTCAAGAAATGTAAAAAACAAAAGCCAAGCAGACATGATATAAAGTATAAAATAGCTTACATCTTTTTTCCCATAACAAAATCCAACAGGGAAAGAAGAAAAAGCTGGAAAATACCTTCTTGGACGAGGAGTTGGACTCAAGCTGTGATGAACTTTTGTTGCAGGAGTCTTCATCGGAACATGACGAGGATGAAGAATGCATATATTGTAGGCAGCTATGGTCAACAGTCAGGTCCACCGACACGTGGATTAAATGTACTAAATGTTTCCGTTGGGCGCATGAACTTTGTGCTGGTATTAAGAAGCATATGTGGTGTACTTTCAAATACGATCTTTGCATCCGTAATAGCTAAATCACCTGAGTGAACTCTACAATGATAATATTCAGCATACTTCTGTGTTAATTGCTATTTTTGTATATGTGTAAATAAACTATACATAAAGTTAAGGCTGTATTTTCTTCATTTGCCATGCTCATTCTGAACCCTCTACACCCGAAATTAGGAACCCATTTTCTGTAAGGTAAAAATTGAACATTTTGAGAATTTACTTTGTATCTCTTTCCAGCATTCATTTATTGCTACGCAGACTTAGGTATTAATAATTTATGTAATGTGGAATATACATTATAGAATTTAACAATTTTAGTGCATCTATTTCGTCACAATTTCAGATTTACAAAAGGTACCCGATAATAGGGCACTTGTCCCTACTGTTTCCACATTTAAGTGGTATCTGGAGTTGAGATTTGAAATATTTCTTTTATTAGGACAAGGGTCAATAACGTAATGAAAGAGTTAAGACATAGAATAGTCTTACGACAGCTGTAAATGTGGAACGAGATGTCCCGGATTTTCAAAAATGACATATGGTCACCCTATCCCAAGGACCACTACGTCGTTAAAAAAAAAAAAAAAAAAAAAATCTAACAGTACGCCATTACATACTACTGCACTCTATGCACCACTACAAGGACGAAGCCATTATAAATAGCTGTACCATATACCTCTACTTCAACTGTAGAGAAAAGAAACGGAAGAAATGCGAACAGTGGTCCGTGGGACTGGGACCATACCTTAGTATACAGACAGTTGTTACTTTGGGAAAAGGTTGATTCATTCGATTTTTCAGAGTACAAAAATAATGGTAGTTATATCCAGCCACCAATTCAGAAATACATATATATGGAGTAACATTCCCAAACTTCGAATTGAATTGAATTTTATTTTAAGGCCTTTAGGCTACTTTAGCTCAGGCCGTATGGATGATGATGGGTGAATTGGTGGAATGAAGATAGTTGGAGGAAACGGGAGAACGAGAAAATCCACGTACACGGTGTTTGTCCATAGCAAACCGGAGACCCAACGCACCAGAGGACTCAACAAACAGTTGACTTTGGTCCACGTAAAGGTGCAGAATTTCGAGAATACAGTCTTAAAAGTACCATCACGACAATCATCTCTGGTTTGCTGTTGGCTTATTTTGGTTACAATAAATTCGAGCCATGAAGTTTCCTCGTCTCTATATTAACCCATCTCTGTCTGGCCCTTTGCCACTGGAACTCGGGCGTGGTACGAACATACCATTCTGATGACGAGCGCAAAAACGTTTTTCTGCAAATAATATCCATCCGCACATACACGTCCTTTCTCCTTGTGTGTACCATTTACGTTTCCTCGTTTGGCTAGAAATAGATTGAGAAATATATAGTACAAGCAGACCATTTTGGCTCCACGTGACTAGATGATCAACATCCTACGCCCCCGTCAAACAATCTGTTTAGTTTGAAAAGCGTCCTACTTGGCACGCAAGTCTGTATTCCATTCTCATTGAACTGCTCTACATCCATGCCTTTTTTTAAATTGCTTCTGTTGAACTTTTCCTACTTTATCTTCAGGGCACATATCCAACTAGGACTCCAATCTATCCATTTGCAGTCTGTCCTGATCCCCACTATTTATGCCAGAGGACACAAGTGGAACATCACGTTTACCAGAATTTTATCTTGTTGTAAACAAATCTGCCCCCACAATACATCATATCCCTCCCACTTACTCATCAGTACCTTCTTCTTTCGCTGAATACTTCTTAATGATTTGGAAACCGTTTTTTTTTTTTTTAACACATGTACAAGTTTCATTCTTCACTCAACAACAAAGAGTTATTAGATTAGACAATCCAATAGTATAAAAGGTCCTCGGAACGATCCCCGCAGCCGCCCATTCTGACTGAAGTGTTCCCACAGTTTCTCCTCAGTCACACAAGGCAAATGCCGGAATAATACTTTCAAACTAAGCCCTAACCAACTTCCTCCCCCCCCCCGTACCCAAAGCCAGCCTGAACCAAAGTTGCCTGATGGCCATACCCAAATTCTGGTGTGTTGTAGCAGTGGAGACATTCAGAAGACCCTCACGCCATCCAGTCAGAGAACGTTTACAGAAAGGATCTTTTTAAAACGTTTTATGTAAGCCAACACAAATGTAATAATGTATATGTAAGTTGATTCGCATTTACACTTACTTGTTACAGTATTTAGTAGTAACAACAGTAATTTCGACAAGAAATATAACCAACAGCTACGACTAAAACCATTATATTCACTTAAGTGAAACAACAGAAACCGCGACAATACATAGTATGTGTTAAGTGACAAGTGCACCCGCTACTTGGAAAACATTGCTGCCACATGCAACAGTCTGAACGAAATAAGCAGAGGGGAACGGGATGCAAGTTTTGAATTTGAATTTAATTTTAATGACTTTAGGCAACTTTGGCTCAGGATGGATGGATGATGATGATGGGATGATTGGTGGAATGAAGAAAGTGGGAGGAAACGGGACAATCCCTAGTAAACCCATGCATATGGTGTTTGTCCACCACGAACAGAGTTTGAGCTGACGACCCCAAGCGCCAGAGGTGAGTGCTCTAACCGTGGACCACCGTAGCCCACGGGATGCAAGTGTAATGCAACCGTTTAATTATTGTTATTTTAACTCTGTATCTGTTCTTTACGTAAAAATACAACTGTACTATGCAAACCAGTACATTTTAAATACATGAAGAATGCTCTAACAATCACTTTAAATGCCAAGAGGCTCAAAAGCATCCTGGAACACACAACATTTGCAGCCGGCCGGGTGACCGAGCGGTCTGCGGCGGTAGGTCATCGGCTCGAAGGTCCCAGGTTCGAGTCCCGGCAGGGGCATGGGTGTTGATTCGAACAGCTAAGGCGAATCGTAACAGGTCGAAGTCCAAAGTTACTAGATTGGCCCATATAAAAATAAAGTTAAACATAACATTTGCACATGTACTACACAAGTAGATTAAAAAAAACGTTGGCATGATTAGGACTCGAACCGCGGACCTTTCGCACAGCAAGCAAAGGCTCTTTCATTAATCATCTCTGCGCCAAAAAATGGATCAATCCCCAAATTGGACACCAACCAAACAAAAGAGGAAAATGACAGAGATGAAACCAACAGAATATACTGCCGGTCAAGCAGCCAAGAGCCTGGTCAGTACATGGCTGGGTGACCACTAAATCAAATTGTCTCTATATAAAAGAGAAACTTAGAATACTAAAATAATAGGCCTCAACCAAATTTGCCTAAAGGCCTTAAATAAAAATCCAAATTCTCACAAAAATAATAACCACAGCCACCAGACGGTTTAAACCATATTCCACACAAACCGGAATACCGGGAAGAGAGAAAAATATAGTACCTAATGAAAAATTAAAACCTTAGACGCGGAGAAGGAAGAGCGTGGATACATATATGGGTCCGTAGCTAAACACATGAACAGAAATAGCATCACAGGACAAAATAGGAAATAACCGGGACCGGGAAACCGCTGGACTAAAACGCGAAAATATGACCGATATATGATTTTTAAGCCATCTCGACCGCCATCTTGAGTATTTAAATTTGCTCAAGTGTGACGAAATGGCACCCTGCAGAAATTCATTAAGTATGTCTTGAAGAAACAGAAATCACAAAAAACAATGGGTGCACCTTACTTTCTGGTTTAGGTTAAAAATGCCATTTATGACCCTGAGGAGATTGGTTATGACCCTGAGGAGATGAAGGGGATGAAAAGGACAGGAACGCAAGAGGGACGCTTATAATTTCACAACGTCAATGTATTCATAGCAAGTCTCGCTATGTCTTCTGAATAAAATAATAATAATAATAATTTTGTTTATGCTTGACTAAAAAGAAAAGCATGGGGAGCGCAAATTTAAGAATATATAAAGTGACTGTATATGAGAGAGCGCTCCATGCTTTTCTTTTTAGTCATGCATAAACAAAATTATTTTTTTTACCTTTTAGAACGAATTGTTTAAGAAAAGTATGTCTTTTAAAAGTTCATTTTATTACTTTTTTTCTCGAGTTATTTCGGTGTTTGGAAACTTTTCTTCAGGCTAATGTTTTGTGACTCAAATCCTAAAGTTTTCTGCAACCAGTCAAACGCAACATCGCTGCAAGTTAGGATTTCTTTTAGGATAAAGAACTTCATATTTGAAAACAATTATTCAAATGTACTTATTATATAAATATATAGGAATATATTAAAGTAACAATGGAATATTTTACGTCACTGTGCAAGATTTCAAACGTTGCAAGATTTGAGGACACCACGAACCATTGTAAATTAAAGAAAAGAATGTAAAAAAGTTTCAGAAAGGCTACTTTGTTGCTTCCTTGACCGAAGGAGCTAAAAAACTGTTCCTTCATGATGGTGTCTTGTGGTTTGGAATGGCGGCGAACGGCCTATGTGATTTAGTTTGTGAATCTACATGGAAGTGAAAAAATGACGTCACCATCGTCAATGACTAGGTATACACATGTATTTAACAAAAATATGTAAATATTTTACGAAACTTCGACAGAGGAACCCTTCAGTCAAGAAAAACAATCATCATACGCAGCAGGGCCTTGAAATTGTACCCAGGCCAAGTGGTCAAGTGCCTATGATCGTGGACTTGGGATCGGAACTGGGGAGAAACGTGGATTAGAGCCTCTTGCAGATTTTCCTGCTTCACCAGGCGAGTGATGGGAATGTACCTAAACTAAGAACCTGGCTGCTACCTTCCTCGACTTCGGGGGACATCATCCTTCAGATTTTTGATGGCTTAGACCACAGCTGCAATTTGTGAGCATAATTGTAAATTAATTTAAAAAAAGAAAAGAAACAAAGTGCCTCACTAACGTGAATTTTGTTTTACCGTCTTTGAAAAATTATTGTAGAGGAATGCTAGGGAATGTCATTGAACTTATCTCCTTAAGAGCACGGGGGTTTCTAAATAATGTGTGCTCTGAAGGAAATTCCGCAGGATATGGGTTATTCAAGGCAACGCAGATAAAAAATACTATAACATGAAACAAGGAAATATGTCCGGAAAGTGTTGCAGTCCCGCGGATGTAATGGTATTCCAGACGCACTGGTCATGTCACATCATTATGGAAATTGTGACTGCGTGGCCTCCTTGTTCGTAATATTTCTTTCTCAGTTCAGACTCAGGATAATATTTCTTTCTCAGTACCTGTCCGCAGGGTTCGAAATCCCGGCAGGGGGGACTGAAGATTTAGAGACCAGAATGCCCTTACAACAGCTTCCTGAAGGAAAGAAAACTGTATTTATTATGTTAATTCTGATATTGCACTCTTGATTCATATATATTTTTATGTTTTATTAATGTATTTGATTAGGTAAGCCAATTAATTTCCCCCTCCGCAGCTGGGGTGATCTCGCACGGCCTGTGCGATATAACATCCAAATGTGAGTCCAAGTTGTTTGAATATTTAAAGCGGAGTGGGAAACGAGATAATTAAATGTTAAATTTTGCTTCCGTGGTATAAAGAATGTACATGATAACACATCTATAAAATGCCATTCTTTTTATCTAAATAGTGACCTAATTAGCAAAGTTCACATACTACATATCCCTTATATCATACAAGAATAGTTCTTTATTGTTACTTGTCGAATGAAGAAATTATAATAAGCATTGAACCTTTATATTTGCTGAAACTCTTTCTTTTGTGCTAAGAGATTTTTTTTAAATATATGACCTTGATGCATCTCAGGTTCAGGTTGGGATAGGATCGTGCAGGGTGGAAGGTAGTTGGCCAGGACCTAATTTGGAGCTACCATCCCATCATTTGCTTGGTGTGACTGAGGCTTGGAAAAACCTGAGTCAGTTTGGGCTGCCGTTGGGATCACCCACAAATTAATATTTCTTATCATGATATTGCCAGTGTTGCCATCTGGACATCTGCTATCCCCTAATAATTATAATCAGGATATTTGAAGAACATAATTAAGTGTTGCAAATTATTGACTATACGAGGTAAAAGTTGTAAAACCGTTTATTCTCGTATATTACCATAGCTTACAACACTATATATTTATCACCAGTAGAAGATAGCAAATATTCAATAAACTGAGGTATTGTGTAGATTTTTTTTTAATGTAGAGGGTTGGTAAAACTGTGAACTCAATGGTATCACATTTTAACTTCTAATAACCATCCTATTTATAGAAATCGACCTCTAACAACCTTCATGCCTCGTTCATTATTTATCCAGACGTTCAAAATTGGATATCTTGGTAACTCGAAAACTAAGCAATTTTCGACAACATTCACAGGAACGTGTTTTGTTCTTCGTGTCAGGAAATTGTCTGCCAAGTTGATTCCACATATTAGGCTACACCCCGCGAGTATACCCCTTACATCGAGCACTGTTAATAGCCACACCTACACATCTAAAAGTTCGCTACGAACATGGTAGTGAGATCTAGTCCTGCTGCCGGCCATACGGACTCAGGTTTCCCAGTTTCACCAGTCGAATGCCTGTACGGTAACTAGACAACGGACACCCATCTGTCAATTTTCCTTTGCTTGTCCCCAAAATTGCTCATCGAGAGACGTCGAAGTAACCTCCTACATGTGTGGACTTACGCCATTGATGTTTTTTCTGACGAATAAATGGGACGTAGAAATAGAAGCGGACGGATATATAAAATTCTTTGAACCCAAATTTGAAGTATGTATCTATCTACCTGCTTTGTCTACGGCGCTGGACTTTCAGATGGATAAAGTGAAAGAGGGCCAAAACAATTTTGAGGACAACTAAAAACGAGGTAGAATTTAAATACACATAAATTAAACCCCTTACCTCCTTCAGAGACAATAACAGCACCAAGCCCCGTATCTGCCAACTGCACACATACAGTCAGTAACGAATACATAACGCGCTTATTACACATCACTTTGCTCACCCTAACCATCAAGAGTATATGGCTATATACGCCGTATACCCTCTGGTTAACCTTCTGGTGTAATCTGTATACTTTCTACTTTCGTTTAGTTTTTATTTATTTATTTATTTAATGTGGCAATTACTCCAGTGAGCTTATCACGGTGAAATACATTTGGGTTTCAGATGATTTGCATATTTTTTGTAGTATTTAAGTTATTCCGTCCACATATTCCATATAAACATGAGTCAAAAGTTAATGAAAATGTTATCTCCACTTGGAGTTTAACGAAACTTAGAGCCCCCTGTAAAAATTTTGCAAATACAGTACCGTCCCTAACCCAAAAAATTAATATAATGAGGTGAAACTCAATCAATATACGGGCCAAATATCAGATACGAAATCCTGACGTCGAAACAAGTTCATACAATCATGGGTTCAATTCTACTTCATACTCGAGATAAAGGGTTTCTAACTTGGAGAACGCATAACATGTGAAGTCGCGATACATCCGAAATGAAGTATAAGAGGAAATGTTATTTTATTTTTGGCCTTTAAGCGACTAAGGCTCACGCCTGGATAGGGGAGGGGAAAGGATTCGGGAAGGTATCGGCCAGGGCCTATGTTGAAGGTGCCATCCCGGCATTTGCCTAATTTGACTGAGGAAAACCCCTGGAAAACCCTGTCAGGATGGTCAGTCACTGGAATTGAACCCACGACCTCTCGTACGCTACGCCAACGCTCTACCACTAAGCTACAAAAGGAAAATGTTGTTTGTGGGAGTTGGTTTGTATCAGTATGATACATATTCAGTGGAAAAAATTCATGTTATAGGATTGTCAGTGCTGCCAACCTTGCATAGCTGTTGTTTTTTTTTCTAAAAATGGACTTACTCCAGCCAGTCCATTGCACATATCTCCGAGTACGAACATCGCATATAGAGTGTACAATGTTGCCAGCTGAGGTTAGCAGTGTTATGTAAATTAACACGTTACTGTGGATATTTCATCTCGTGTCAATCTCAGTTGGTAACACTTCACTCTTTAATTCATCTACGATGTTTATCATCACTCGGGAATAGCAAATATGCAATGAACTGCAGTTCACTTAAAAACAAAATAACATTTAAGGTTGGCGATACTGACAACCCGATAACCTGATATTCTGCCGCCGAATATGCACCGTAGTGTTAAAAAATCAACCCCCATAAACAATATTTACCTTTCACGGCTCGTTCCTGATTTATCGCGATTTCACCATTGCCAGGGGTAAAATGAATGCTCCAAGTTGGAAACCCTGTATCTCTAAAATGAAGCGGAATTGGTCTTGTGTTTATGTAAACTTATTTTTCTTATTTTGATGCCAGAAATTTGACTCACATTTTGAGATACACCCTGTATATAATGATTCATTAGTGTGCATCTGTAAATTATTTTTACTGACAGTAATTAATACTTACTCAAATAATTCTCCCATTCTCCATGTTGCTGCATTTTGGGGCCCACAGTGGGTGAATAGGGAGGTCGTGGGCTTCTGGATGGGCTCCTGGGAGGCAAAACTCCAAGCGATGACATTTCGAAGAAACGATTAAACGAAAAGTGGCGCAAAATAAAAAAAAAAAAAAATCAACAGAATATTACACACACGCGCGCGATAACGACAAAAGACACTTTTAGGTGCTGACAGTGAACCAGTAAAGCGTGTTGATCGAGTTATGTGTAAACACAACCACTTAAACAAGAAATAGGCAAAATGTTGGAACAAATCACACCGTGAAACACTTGTGAAATTTTCCACTTAATAATACAAAAACCACAGAACGACGCACTTATTATTTTTAACATACAGCACGTAACAATTCAAAATATGAGGAGATCTTCGTGAAGCAAAACCACAAACAATACTTCTTCTTCAAGGGTGGGAGGCTGGGGTTTCTTCTCTGATTTTTTGGCACCTATCACTACTTGTTCGCTGCTCTGCTGTACTGGAACGAAAATAGATTTTTGCACGGACGGTCCTTGGTTGTGTTAAACCCGGCACTCCTCAACACTGGTCATTACACATACCCACACACACACACACGCGTTTCAATCAACGGTCTTTCCATCCGAGACTTCAAAACAACGGTAGTAGCAAGAGAAGAGAAATTAGTGTTTCGTAATGAGTCACTCCACTTTCTTTTCGTCTTACAGTAGACTTTCTCTCTACCTTCTGGCACCAGCACTCAAAACTAAATCCTCCACATGCACTGAGAAGGCGGCTTATAGTAGTATAGGTTCAAGTCACTTTGATTTTTTTTGTTTTTCGTTTGGACTAGCGCCGAATAAGATTTGGTTGATTCCTCTCGCTTGTCCTATTCTTTTTTTAGTTTCTTTTTAAATCCTGTTTTCTTTCGTTTTTAATACCCTCGAAACAGTCACGAATTAGTGCCACAGCAATAAGCCTGCTCGTGTTGCTGGCACAAAACTCAATCTGTTAAAACGTGCTTATTCTCAGACTGGAGCAAGTAAACTATTCCGACTACTTATTTCAAAAACTGTACTCGTATTGGCTAAAATTGACGGTCACCTACGCGTGCACACATACACACATATGTAAACAGAACACGTCTTTTGGTTTGTACTTTCAAATATGCATTTTACCCCCACTCTTCTCCTGGTTAGCACTTCCTCTCGGTAGCGACGCCAACTCAGAAATACCTCAAAGACAACATGGGACGTTCTGTATGCTAAAAGATTCGCTCACTTTACATAACAATTACAAGAAACGCACGTAAACACCAACCAACACATGCCATTCACACATGTATTCACATACGTACAAAACGACTCGTGAGAGAGATCGCATAGCACATACACATCCACAGTCGTCGCAACCGTTTCACAGTCGACTGGTTGTGGTATTCTTGAAGGCCACACAAGTACACAGAGCGACAAAATAACACACTCAGATACAACAACAACAACACCCACTATGATTCTGTTTTTCCGCCCCCATTGCAATTCCAGTTGTCACACCCTCTGACCTAGCCAAGCAGGCCAGTTCGCCCACCATTGAAACAGAACCCACAAAGAATTAAAATGTCATTATAAGGACAAACCTCTTTATGAACTTCGTTGCATTCTCACAGAAGAGAGAGAAACACACACACAAGAAGAGATTTAAGTGATTTAAAAGGTCTGCTTGTTAACAATGATATAAGGAGTTATATTCTCACTGTTTCTCTCTCCATGAGAGAAGGAATTTTCAGCACGTATGTCAAGAATTATAATTAGGAGATAGTTACTGAATAAACATTCTCAAAAAGGTCTCTCTAAAATCTGTACCTGACAGCTAGAACCGCGTAAGTCCAATTTTGGCCTAAACGTAATTAATGTCGTTTTGTACAGAATTCGCAATGCCTCACATAATGATTGCATGATTCTTGCTGTACCTAAACATGTTAAAAATGATGTAAAAAAAAAGTAGGGCTATTAGCAGTTTGTCCATTTAGTTTGTATGTTAAAAGAAATAGGTTTTTTATTCTTTTAATGCAAAAGCAAGGATTTGTGACTTACGTGGTTCTGTCTCTCAGGTACAGAAATTTCAATGAGAAAGTTCTCAAAAGACTGTTTTACATAATGCATGGTAAAGAGTCTATTATGTCCGTTCCTGGCTTTTCGAGAGAGAAATTCTTCTAATACGAAAAAAAAAAAATGTTTAATGCAGGAAGTACAGTATTTTGCTACACACTGCACATGTTCTTGTTTCGAAAGTCAACTGACTGAACAGTGAACACCCCTCTCCCCGCACCCCAACATCAAACAACATAGAAACATTTATTTTTTCGTTATGTTTAGCATCCTGAAACTTCAAATGAATGAAATGACCTGAAACCTCAAATTTTACCCTCCAAGGGTAAATAAATCACTTGTTACGCGCTGGACCAGAGGGTGGAAAATGGCAATCAAAATATTTTTCTCAAAACGGTATATTTAAAGTTTTTTTTTTAAATAGATGAAACATACGTTTTCATAGACTATTTTAACTTTCCATGAACATATCTATATTATTTAATATAAACATTTACTGAAAATCTAGTGTTATTATTTTTATTTTGAACTATCATAAATTCTTATAAAAACACCTACAACTGACATAATTTTAAACTAACACCCTTACACTGTAAAAAATAGTTGTGTTAATTCAACACAATGCGGTGTCCCAGAGTGACTACCACTTTTGTATGTTAAATCAACACCGTGTGTTGTGTTGATTTAACATA
>JAGDQP010026645.1:499-25718 GCA_022664845.1 Lepisma saccharinum
GGAGACGGGGCTATTGCTCTACGCAGAAGCTACTTTCAGCCAGTAAAAGTCGCAAAAAGTATAATACAGTATAACATAGTATATATTTGTTTATATCCTTGCAATGATACCTGACGTTGTACGGATCATTCTAGTACCTATAAGGACCTTTTCGCTGCAGTATTATTTCCGTCTAGGTTTGTTTTTATATTATAAGGAAAACAACTAGCCTTGGTGTATTATAAGGAGACCACCTAGTTCCTTGCTGAGTGTTCCTAGCTTGGTTTAGTGGTTAACGTATCGGAAAGCTTATCCGGAGGTCCTGGGATCGAATCCTGGTGTGGTTATATTTACATGTTTTTAAACAAAAATACTTTTTTTTCTTTTCTTACGTATATACACATTAGGAAATGTAATAAAATTAGTGACCAATGATTAGGTTAGGTTAAGTCGGGTTCGGTATTATTATTATTATTGCACACGCGATTCGCATGAGCTCTGCATAGACGTCATCTAGTTCGGAATAATATTCTCGCGAAAACGATGTGTAACTTGAAGAGTGAAATTCTTTAAAAGCCACCAATATTCATGCCCCAGGTGGGATTCTAACCTGCAACCTTATGGACTGCTGCGAACCATCCTAGTCCACGAGGCCATCGAGGTCGCCCAATGAATTTACGAAATTGTCTGGCAAAATGTAAATATTTTTACCAATTTACAAGAAGGAACTATTTCACGTGTGTGACTATCTGTGTGTGTGTGTGTGCGAAAATAAGAATGAAAAAATGCAACCCGGAAGGTTACTCAAGGTAAAGAAAAGCTAAAGAATGAC
The DNA here is from genome assembly GCA_022664845.1 of Lepisma saccharinum. NCBI lineage: Eukaryota > Metazoa > Arthropoda > Insecta > Zygentoma > Lepismatidae > Lepisma > Lepisma saccharinum. The sequence continues at coordinate 1,311 of JAGDQP010026645.1, forward strand.
CCCGACATATATGCACGTAGCCTATATAAACAGACATCATGAAAAGCACGCAAGATAACATCAAGTTTATACAAAAGAATGGATGATACGAAAAAAAAAAAACTTTCATATAGTAGAAATTAACACTTCTGTTGATAAAATTTTGATGTCTTTGTATACCTGTCTATCTTTATATTCCCCTGACAAAGCCAGAAAAGACCCCAAAAGTCCACCTATTGTTAACCGTCATTGGTTATAATAACACAGCAGGAATATTTGTTCGTCCGCTTGATAAAACACTTTTTAAAAAAAGAACTCTTTTTTTTTTCTATTTTTGCAAATTCATTTCAATGTCTTTTGTACTTTATAACACAAAACTCGTCACGCGTCATTCCGCCACGATTCATCATTTTAAGTCTGGTTTTTCTCATAAACATTCACGAACACAACATGTATATCACGCTATCTAAAAACTTCAAATAAGCTATAAAAATTTGTGAGTATGTGTGTGTATAGTCACATATGCAGACAGAAGGTCAAAATGAGAAACTTATCATTTGCAATGTTCCGTTAGGTAAAAGTTCATATCCAAGAGCTCCGTGATGACAAAGGCAATTTTTAATATAAATAATAAAGACGCTAAGACGTTTATTTTATTTCGCTAAGGGATATATACTTACTTACTCTATGGTTTACAGAACTCGCAAGTTCATCGCCGTAGTAACAAACGTTCGCCATCTGGGCCGCTAAGGGATATATATAACAAAAGAAATTTCCTTGTGCATTTGTTGAAACAGGCGAAATGCAACTTCATTTGAAAGTAATCATTTACTTCTGTAAATATGGACATTATTGAAATAATCCGCTAAAGTAGGAAATTAACAATGATATCATCACAACAAAATGTAATTGAAATAGTCTTTTTTTTTTTAGTTCTTATTGTGATTCCACCAGTGTCCAGTATAGTTAAGGACAACTGATAACTAGAATTTCAGCAGATCATAAATCATACACAAAATTACAAGTATGTTGGTTGAAGCGACTTGTATCCATAGGAGGAGTTAATCGCTTTTAGTTTAAAATGACAATAGAAAACCTGACAACTTTTTACAATGCTAAAATATATCAGAAGAGTTCAGAAGTAAGATATATACAAGAAATCTTTTAAGGTTGTTCTCAGGTTTCTGACAGAACAAAAGAGGCCCTACGGAACGCGTTCTTTCGCAGTTGACCGGCTAGCCTATGGGATAAGCGTTCTTTCGCAGTTGCCCGGCTAGCCTATGAGATAAAGCGTTCTTTCGCAGTTGCCCAGCCAGCGTATGGAATAAAACGTTCAATCGCTGGCCATGAGGTAGCATGTTCAATTCCCACCGAAGTTTTTTTTCTCCTTTTTCATTCACAATAACTATTACTTTTTCTTTCTTACTACTGTTACTGTATTATGAACAAATGAACATTTTACTGCGTTGTTTTCATGTTCAGAAGATAAACATTAGACCTCCATATAAAGAAATTCATCTAAAAAGATTACATTCCTATCAAAAAGAGCTACCATCTTTTTTCGAGCGGAAATTTCTCATTTTTCTCTCCGATGAAAATTATCTCTAAAAGAGTGGCTCTCGTTCCGCTCTTGTCAGATGAAATATTCCGCCAACTCGATCGGAATTCCGCTCTTGATATGTAATATTGATATGTGTTGACACAAATCGTTTTCAAACAACATACTTTGCTTTAATGCACGGTTTATGATTCATCGATAAATATTAATTTCATTTATTATCGCAAGAGGACGATTTCAGGCTGAAACCTGGACCTTTGTATCTCGAAAACGAATATTTACAGTATTTTTTCTTCTTGTTTCGTCAGTGTGACTACGTACCTAAATATTTTGACACCAATTTATGTACAATCTGTATATGCATACACAATATACTGTAGCTGTTTTGTAACAATCACCGTTTGATGTAACGACTAATGATAGTTCAGAAGAAATGAGAACACTGCCCGGGTCGCATCGGGCGAAGTAATTGATAAATTTCTTCCTTTTTCCTGGCACACATTGCATACTCTGGGTTGGTTTGTTAATACCTTCCTTCAGAAGGCGTTGTTGGATGGAAGCTACAAAAGCTTTTATGACCTTCACAGGCTTAGAAATGCGCAACGATAACAAGTTCGTAACGGCAGTCAACCTTAAATCTGTATAATTAGTGGCCTATGTCAAAATAAAAGTTTATATTGCCATTAATACGGATACTTGTTGGAGAAGGAGAAGAGGGTGTTGTTGTTGTTAACAATAGAAAATATTTTCAGGGTGAAAATGTAACGACAGACAACACCGAACACAAATGGATATAATCATTTTTTATGGCGAAATAATTATTTACAGGATTACGAAATATTACATTGTTTTCGAAAAAAATTAAGAATATCCATCTGCTAGGTAACGTTGTATTACTTGTTCGGTTATGTGTATTGATTTTAAGATGATCCAGTTAAAATACATACAAAGCTTGAAAAGATTTTCAAAGTCGACGAGGTAGAGTGCTCACCTTATAATCGAGAGTACCCGGGTTCGATTCCCAGTGCCGGTCATCCTGATTGGAGGCTTTCCTGGTTTCCCTCGGTAACACAAGGCAAATGCGGAATAAGGCATGGGCCGATTCCTTCCAAAATCATTCTCCTTGATGTTATTGTTGTTAATATATTTAATGTGAAATGGACGAAATTGGGTTGTGTCTGCAGAATTTTTTAAATATATAAATAATAACTCGCAATATATATATTTCGATAGTGTCCCTACTTGGCACTTGAAGTCATAGTAGGAGTAAATGCCAATATGGTACCACGACCAAATTCGCCCAACTCTTATTATCTTAAGGATGACAAGAGTAGTCTGGAATTCAGAATTTCTTCGATTCCTTCCGAATTTCGAAATCCGATTCCGGAATCCTTATTTTTATTTCGGGATTCCGAACACCCCTAGACAAGAGCATGATGTGACTGAGGGAAACTCTGGAAAAACCTACGTCACGAAGGTCGTTCTGAAAAGTGCACCAACTCACTTGACGTTCTACAGTCCAGTCGTAGTCGCCGTACTTTGAAACTGCACAACGTTCGTCGCAAATACAACAGCACGCCGCCGCGCCTGGTTTCTATAATCACTAATAAATAATAATGCATATAGTATAATATTCCGATAAAACTGAGACATATACATATTAGGAAATGAAGTTAAATCGATGCAATTAGATAATGAACTGATTGTCATTGTGGTAAGTAGGTATTTCAAACCAACCTGGATGGAATTTCAATTTCAATTTGAAATTATTTGCGGCCTTTAGGACTTTTGGGGCTCAAGCCGCAACCGGGATCAATTTGAAGAAAAATCACTCCCCGCGAATGATATCAGAAACGATAATTCCTGTTTTGACCAAATTCTATATGAAGAACGCTTAATTAACGAATGTCATACAATTACACTTGCTCTTATTTAACTTATATTTATGGATCAAAAAGTTATGGTCTAAGATCGTCAGGTGTTCGAGGGATGATGTATCTCGACGAACACTCTTCCTATGACAGCGAAGAAGTTAAATTTTAACGCCTATGTCTTGAACGGGTTGGTATTTGCCAGGTGAAACTGAAAGAAACTCTGGGAAACTTCATTCAGAATGATCGACAGCGGCACTCGAATGTGCATACCTCCACAACGCCTATCCGATGTCTGGCAAAAAAAAATCACTAGACCGGGGACTTGGAGGGTACAACTATAATTGTTTAATTATGATAATAATTTAATAAATATGCGCCATTTTCGTTGTGTTGAAAACAGGAAGTAATTGTACATCCTATTAACGTGTATTCGGTATGACGCACTTGCACATTCTTGTTTCGAAACATAATCAATTAATCATACACTCACACTCATGCCTAACCCTCCCAATACCACACCAATAAGGCTTCTCACATATCCTGTAGTAGGCAGAAAAAAAATGTGTGTGCTATCACAACAATGGAAAAAAAAAGGAAAAGACTAAATACAACAATGTGAGCACTATCTTTCCGTCAACGTTGCGGTAGTTTAAGTAATTGACAACACACATCTGGAGGAATCTAATAAAGTAATCGGTCGAAATATGTATAAAGAGTTTTTGTAGAGAACCATGTGAGCTTATATGAGATCTAGAGAGGAAAACTGATCTATGTTCGTTTTATTAACTTCTTGGACATGAGCTTTTAAAGTGTCCCTATATTTAACACTGCTGCGGCTAAGGAATGCATAGGAGATTACATGGTTAAGAACGGCACCAGATATTTTCTCAACAATAAAAAACAGTCAAATATCAATCATCTTGTGCATAAAAGTCATTTTCAACAAAAATGGACTTAGATCAGTCTTTCACTATAGGGCCCATATACTTTCTGATGTGTGAGACTGATTTATATAATCCTGATGCTTCAAGGGCATAAAAGTAAATATAAATTCGAAGTTAAACAATTCATTCCATTGGAAGTGAAGATATGGTGGTATGGAGGTGTTGCAAGTACGGGACGATAAAAGTTTGTATTAATGTGTGAAGACATGTTAATAAGAAGTCTATTTCACACTATTTAACCTAGAAGTACTTTACTGAATTTTAATAAAGACTGCACAATTTGAATTACAGTCTCAGCTTGTCTATCGTTAACAGAGGGAATTGCACTTAGATACACCACCGGAAGATGGTGGAGTGCTCTTGGTTATTTAAGATGTGTGGTTAACTTCATCGAATCCAACCTAACCTAATCCATACATTTTAAGTTTTATATTGACTGTTTTAAATTCTAAAACTCATCCCATTGCAATATACAATTCTCTGCTGAAAATAAAACTATTTAATAATGTTTATGATGTTTAGATTTGAGGAATTTACAACACTTTCAAACATACAAAATATAGAAGCAGATTCGTGGTTACATTTCAGAATGTCATTTGTTAGGAAAAGTCAGAACTTCATAACCATGCGTTTTCTACACGTCTTACGTTACAGCCTTTTCCCACTACTTTCATATACTAAAGCTCCTATGAGTTAGTGGTAACGCTTCCTGTCTTATAATCAAAGGGTTTCGAGTTCGATTCCCGGTGGGGAAACAAGTGGTTCGAAGCCCACGCTAAACTGTAAGTCCTGTCCTTAGGACGTCATCTTTATCCGATGAAAGGCAATGGCAAACCAACATCGACTCACATTCCCCACGTACCTTCGAGTCAGAACCTGTCAAATCGGGCACAACACCCATAATTATCATTATTAAGCTAAATTTAAGATACCAGCCCGACATTCCTTTGATGTAACTAAGGAGAACCAATTAATGCCTTCGTGCGGATCGCTGGTGTGAACAGATCTTTCTTCGCGCGCCACTGCTGGTCCACCTTCCAATTCTAAAACAAACTATAAATTTCTTTTCTTTAGCCTATATAGTGTACATAAATGTTTGAAATTTAAACGTTAAATGTTATTTATGTCATCAAACCAGAAAATCTATTACTTCTGTTCATTACTAACGTTTTACAGACGATTAATATTTTAATTTTTACTTCCTTCTTGGCCAAAGTATATAATATACAAGTGTAGTTAGCGTAAACCGGACACAGAAAACGTGGCTTTATTGTTTCCTTACACTCCGTTCCACTTCATTCAGCCCTGACTAACCTAGTTTTTTTTTTTTTTTTCATAACAACTTCACCTTGTCCAAGTTACGCCAACTGAACTGTACCAGACTGATCAATGTCACTTGATAAACCATGGCGAAATGCCATGCTGGAAGACATGACATCTGCCTTGTTTTTTTCTCCACCTTTAAACGCAATACTTATTACTACTACAGTTATAAAACTTCTCAAGAAGTCATCCACAAGAACATCTTGTAAAAGTTATGACTGTTGCTATCATTACTAGCAATCTATGTATGTCACAATTTTAGCTGGACACGTTAAAAGAAAGGTCTTCAAAATCACGCACAGTTCCGTTCTAAATAGTCACTCGGTTTCTTAATACTTGCACATTTTAGAAGCAAAATACATGAACTGTTTTATTTTTTCGTTTAATCGACGACTGAGGGAAACATGTGTGTATAATGTTATTTGATATGTCCACGTCAGAATTATGGAAACAAGTAAGAAAGGACATGTTGAGGGTGATAGAGGGAGGGGAGGGGGAATATAAAATGCATATACGTTCAGGTAGGTTAAGTATGTCATAGTGGAACGAGGTTATATACGCGTGCGGAAGAAGAAGAAGGAGGACCTTCATATCGATATAGTTAAAACATTATTATGTTCGTTGGACCGCTCTTATTGCTACACATTCCTTCGTGTAAAATAATTATAATGTATTCCACTAAAGGTCACAAGGATTATCAGTGTGTGCGGTTCTAAAACGCAATAAAAATGGAGTTTTTATGGAAGTTTTAACAAAAAATTACACAAATCAAAAGAGAAAAATTTTATGTGTAGTTTGGAATTTGCTGTTGTGTTTATTTATAAGAACTTTGCGAGTGATAAACTGTTGCAAATTCACAATCAAACGTTTCAGCTCACCTAGATTATTATACTCAATAGGTTAAGTAGATGGAAATTGATCATTTTAATAATACAAGGGAGTAACAGATTTCTAACAACAAAATTCCAGAGGACAGATCAAGTTTTAATAAACAGGATGATTAAAATCGCGCGATTATTAAGTTTATTGGCCGTGAAACTTCGAAACTTGAAAATTCCGTATGAAGATTGCGATTGAACAGGTGTTGAAAATATCAAAATTAAGTCAATGTTTCTACAGTGAGGTTTTTTACGTTTCATGTACGGTATATATATACGTTTTACAAAACGTCTATGGAAATATAATTTCTGAATAGTTGCAGCGATTTCGATGGAACAAGTTGCGTTTCCATAAAAGACGTTCCCATGGTGCCCCCTCCCCATAACAAATATTAAAAAGTTAGAAAAAAAACTTTTTATTCCTTTAAAGAAAATCACTTTTCCTAAGAGCAAGCAATGAATCAATTTGGCAATCGAAATTATCTTGTTTTCTGTGGTTATGGGTTCAGTTTCCGCCAAGATTCGTTGAACGGAGTGGTTCGAAGCCCACTTAACCAAAAAATGGTAGTTCCCGTCCTTAGAGTTCAGCAGCACTTAATAACAATCCAATCCATCCTCCCACCTCCTTATGGAACATGCATGGTATCTATGTTACTTGGGTTGCATACAAATAAGAATTTTGAATCTGAGTTTTTTTGATGTCTTTTCAGCATCTAAAGCTCAGGCCGACATACAGATAAGAATTAAGTAGAGGTGCAAAGAAAATAATGTCAAAATTATTTTTAAAAAAAACCACTAAAAATTAAACTACCTGTAATAGGCTTATACATTATAAAGTCAAAATTACTGATAACAATAGTTAAAGAAAACTCATCTACTAAATATCTTGACAATCTTCTTGCACAATATTTAGTAGTCATCGAATAAGTGCAACGAAAAGACAGGTTATGTTTACAAAGTTTGTTAAACTGCATATTCACGTACTTCAACAAGACTGCAAGATGTTTACAAAAACAAATTTTCTTAACAATTGTGCTCCGTATTAATTTATCTTTTAAAGCATTGTGAGTGGGGAGGGGGGAAGTGTGGAAAAGGCTTCCTATGGCACACAATTTTACTGTTATCAAACTAATAAGCCTACTGTTTGTTCTTTTTAATAATAAGCCTAAATTAATATCATACAAAACAGAGAATAAAATTGTATATTTTGAAAACAGAGAATTTGACAATATTTTTCAAAATTACGTTTTCGATACTTTTAAAATACAATAATAAAGAAATATTTTGAAAATATTTTTCTTAAATTATATTTTAGATATCAAACAATTACAATAACAAATATATATAATATTAGTTTTAAGTGCTCGAACTAGATTGATTCCAGATATTTTCTTTCGACACTTTTGGAGAACTCTCTAAAATTTTTGCTTTTCATTTAATTCCATAGCCTGTCTTACAAAAGTCATTTAATTTCAGTCTCACAAAATTCACAACCGACCTTTTTTTTTTTTTAATATTGTTTGGCAAAGTGGCTATACGTTAAACAGAACTTTGGCTGTAGCGTTTCTCACTTAGTGATGTGAACTTGTAAAAAAATGTCGAGCATGACGACTCATTTAGCCGGAAATAGAAAACATTTGTGAGAGCATGCTTATTAAGACGTATTTTTTTACTCATTTTTACGATTACAGTTCTGTTCTGCTCTTACTCCTCCCGATTTTCATGTTCTCTTTAAGCGAATCGCCTTTCATTAGTTTACTTTTGACCTCATTTCACATCCATACAGGTTTAAATTGTAATTCCTAACATTTTATTGTTTGACATTGCAATTCCAACAAGAAGAATTGAAACTAAGAAACTGTATTTCAAACTTAAATCTATGTCTAACACAAGGTGAATCCCATCTCTTCCTACATATCCCCTCACCCCACCCCACCCCATACATAACCCCTCACCTCATCGAAATGTTTCTTACTATATATCCTTACTTAACATGACACGCAGAAAAGGACTGGTAACATTAATGACACGCCCTCTTCCAGCAAGATTAGGAAGTAATGTAAAGTTTATTGTTACAAAATTTCACGCTATTTTCATTCCCTTTTTATCCAAGGTGAATATTACTACATCATATTTTGTACTTCTTTTAGTATCATATCTTAAAATGTGTTGTGTTATCTGGTACATTGAATCAAAAGAACATTTGCTTTTAATATTCTGACTGGAACACGAACTACAATGGAAAATTGCACTTGTTGAAGAGTCATGAAACCGGATTAAGATCTGCCTCCTCCTCCTTTTCTATTTTCAAAAGTTTATTGCTGAAGAAGTCTTTAAGAAGTTCAATAGATCTTTTACTTTAAAAAAAAAAAACAAAAAAAAACCGAAGAGTTTCTACAGACAGTCATCATCATCATATAATCCAGATGCTTTCGAAAGGGCGTTTCTCGTTTTTTGAAGGTCTATGACAGCTTACAATACAGGAAGATGAGCTATCTTGATATGTTCTTCCGTCTGTATCTTATTACGACCTTTACCTATGACCTGCCTCTACCCTACATCCTTTTTCCCTCTTCCTTAATTTTATCTTCCAAGTGCATTTCTATAGCACCGTTTCAAACTCACGCATACACACGTATATACATGCATACATATACAACTATAGCTGTAATTTTGAAGTGAATAATAATGTAGCTAAAATCAGCGTAACACCTTCATAGATTTATACTGTATTTAAGTAGCGAAATGTTAAGGCTCGCTAAGAGGATATTATCCAAGCTTCTTCATTCCTTTCCGGGTTTATGTTTTGAGCTGTTAGTCTGCGTGCTAGTTTCTTCACAGTAGTCTGTATTTTTGTTTGTTTCTTTGTTTTCTTGTGTGTGAGAGAGATAGAGAGAGCGATGGATACTTTAGGTCTTAGGATAGGAACAGGGTTAGAGTACATGAACCCCTTGTGCAGTTATCTTGAGTCTTTCAGGAGTAGAAAGAAAAATAGGTCTCAAGCGAGATTTTGACCACAAGTTTTTTTCAGTTAGAAGTTAAGCGTCCTACTGACTGGATTAGACTACCACTGATAAGAAAACAATAGATGAAAGCAATATAGAGAGTCAGAATTACGTTGCCCGAACCCCCAAAAACATAAACAAAGTTACTTCCATGACTTACGCCATGCTCTAATTAATCACTTTTTCTATGTGTCAATTGGGGATGGCAATCCCCATTCACTGAGAATATTAGCCACTTCGTGGTGGTAAAAATGGCGGTAACAAACACATGATCAGATTTGCATATTTTGTTACGATAAGAAACACCGTTTTCTCTTTCTGCGCATGTCCGAACATCACACTCGAACTGAAAACTCAGAACTTTCAGTACCACAAAGGAAATCTCTCGGTGTTTTTACAGGATTCCTCAAGTTCTGTTCCCGCTAGTTCATTTCTATGAAACTGAAAGAGCTTATAAATACAATCTAACTCGTAAAAGAAATTTGTTCACAAGTGCACATACGGTATCCCGGGTCTTTTTCCATCAAGGGGGGAAGAGAAACAGGTCAATGCGATCACGATTTGCGAGACTTTTCTTCAGTCTTTACTCTTTACCTATTGACTGCAGTACGATTGGGGAGAAAATCTCGCAACTAATCGCGGTATATATATCATCATCATATTCAGCCGTTTTCTATCCACTGCTGGATGAAGGCCTCCTTTTCTTTCCACATATCTCGGTCTGTAGTGGATAGCAAGCAAAATCCATTTAGTGCGCATGCGCGAGTGGTTGCCGAAGCACTTGAGTACAGCCATAAAACATTCAGTTGTTGTGCACACAATGCACTTTACCGTCAACAGTATTTGGTGCGTTAAAAGCTTTTCTTATACATTTATGCCAGACATTCTGTATAGTTAGTAGGCTCTAGAATATAGATGCATGTTCACTACATTCATTTATCATTTTCTTTCATAACGATTTATTTTCAATGCTTCAAACATATCTTTTATATACTATTTCTTCTAGCATTCTGTACACCAAGAATTACATATACATCTTCCATTGTCCTGTGGTGAAATGAAGAACCCCAATTGCCACTGTCCTGAGGCGAAAGTGGTCATTTATATAACAAAGATGCATAATGTTCTTATGAACTTCTTAAGAAGCAAAAGTATGTTTGAATTTAAAATAGTAAAGAAGAGCAATCACATGATGAGGCAGATTTGTTTTTTCATCGTCCTCCGCAGAAGGAATAATGAAAGACAATGGAACGCCTCAATTGATTGAAGAAGAGAAAAGATGAAGGCCGATGGCTACCAACTAAATCAAATCTTACTTTTGTTAAAGTGTTATACACGAGCAACTGTAATAATAATAACGCAAGAAATACGAAAAAAATAATAATAGAGAGAGGTAATTTTGCACACTGGTTCACAATACCACTAATTCTCAATCAATGTGCTTCTGGCGTGGACCTTCAGATAGAGGTTAAGATCCCCAGCCATTAATATCATTTCGTTTTTGTCTTGTTGTTCGCGTTCACCCAGTAGCAACTCTGTTGTTGCAGAATAGTATTTTACTCTTTATTTCTTCCCCTGCCTCCCCCCGCCCCTTCTGCTTTCAAATGCGTAATCACGCCTCTTCTGTCCTCCAGCCAGCATTGACTCTAAATTCGATGCTTCTGGTTGCGTGAACCCTTCAAGTGTACCAACTCATTTTATCCTTTGAATAAGGTGTGTATCGCAAGAAGAAGAAGAAGAAGATGGATTTAAGAGTACGTAAAGGTTCGGTTTCCCTACCTATGCGAGGGTCGGCGGAAAACTTTTGCATTTTACTAAAAAAAAAAAAAATCGGCAGAAGGAAGTGGTGCGTATCACTAAGGACACACTATTGGTTAAAATTTCCCACGCGTAGTTGATGCGCGTGAGATTCCCTGCGAAAGAGAAATTGGCGGGAAACTAAGACATGAAGCGGCGTTGTGGGCAAGATGGGGGCTTTTCAGTAACAAAATTCATGCACCTCTAAGGCAAATCCGCGAAACAAATTCATGAAGAGATGCTCGCCGTTTATGTCTGTCTTTCGTGTGACACTGTAAAGCGTTGTTAAAATCATGTTCAAATGGGATACAAGAGAGCTCAAGATGAATAAAGGAGTGGCACCAAAGCAGCTATTTAAAGTAGGACATTTGCAATGCTAACAAAGAAAATTGTTGTAGACTTGTTACTGCGGACGACTGTTGGGTGCAATTTTTATGAACCAGAGACTAAAAATCAGCGCAAACAACAGAAACATTCCCGTTCGCCAACATCAAAGATGGCAAAGACATGTCATGCTCATCGTCTTTTGGAACTGCCGTGGATTAATATTCAACGACTACCTTCCTCGTGGCCGTCATACAAACTTCACACACTAAAAAAGTCTCCTCCAGAAATTACGAGAAGAATTGATTCCCGAAAGACGTGGGATTTTATCCAAAGGAGTTCACTTACTTCAGGACAATGCGTTGACTCATGTGACTCATAACACCATCGTCCTCGCCCTTCACAAACAAAACTTCTCTGAAGAGTCCGCTTCGTAGACGATGACGCTCTTTGAACCACTAGGACTTGATTACTGAACTTGGGACGTAGTTCAGGTCCCAGACAGAGACGTTCTACAATCAGGAAGGTGAAGACATGGGAGAGAGATATCACCTTGACGGGTTAATACTTAGAGAAGGACTTAAGTTCACACCAATTTACAGTGACATGCCTTGACTCGTTAATGATAAAGTGCAAAGCTTTTCGAAAGTTCTTCTTAAAATTAATAATCCTGCGGGGTTATACAGCCTAGTTATACAAAGAAGAATCGATGTGTTGCATAATAGTCAGGCGAATAATATATAGTTGCTAAAACCTATACACTAATCTATACTGTAAATAACATGTCCATTAAAGCAAGAGTTGAATAATTAAAATATCTATTTGTCTTATACTTATGCCGGGGCATAATGCATAAAATAATATTTAGTATTTCCATACGATAGTGATCAAAGTTTACATAATTTTCTGCAACTACAGAGATCCGCCAATATTTCAAAATCTTCAATTTTGGGAGCAACCAGTTAAATCAGAAAGAATAATGACCATAATAAAAGAAGAAAAGAAAGGGGAATACAACACGTTGACAGTGTAAAAGAGGAAAAGTATATGTTGTATGTATATAAAAAAAAAACACTGAGAAAATTGAACAGTGTGAGAATCGGAAAAGCCTTGAAGAATGTACCGCTGTGGATAACGATACGCGTGAAGGCCATTAGCCTAATCTATTAGTCAAATGAATTTCTCCGAAAGTAGTCCAACAGTAAGTACCAGTCAACAGTGTGCCAAAGAGAGTTACATACAGGTTTAGTGTGTAGGAAATGCACCAACGAACACGTAGCTTATGACGTATACAAATTTATTTACATATTCACTTGCTTATTTTCTTTCTAATCCCAATTTCACATGAAACTCTACTCTGTTCATGCAATACACTTACTTCAACATGGTTTAGATAAACAAAATAATTTCCAGGGAGAAAAAAAATATGTCCTTTGCATTAATTTTTTAAACCACTATCTGCCACATTGATCATTATGGAAGTAATAAATGACACCAGGCGTAATATGAATTGATGTTGATAATTTGTGTGTTACGTAACTTTGTGGTCCCACAAGTTTTCTTTGCTCACACCAAAGAATTAAACAGATATGTGTATTTCTCCATTTTCTGTCATTCTACGGTATTCTATATTAGAAGTTTTGATTCTTCCTGTTCTCAAACAGGAATAAAATTGGGAATATCATACCAACAAAAGCTAGCGGTCTTAGCAGGGGTCACGTTCTGTTACTGGCTATCGAGAAGACAACCCGATCACTTGCACCATCCTCCATCTCGAATCGAGGAATCATCATAATTACCAGTGTTCAGCCGAAAGCGGAAGTTCCTTCAAGGTAAGCTTAGCCTTCTCCATTCATCACTATCTTCCACTTTCTTTCAATTGTATCTCTCAGTATACAATGTCCTAACCAGTTTTTCTTTCTCTTCTTTATCGTTTCCAGGATTCGTCTTTCTCTTCTTTATCGCTCGTCTTTCGCCTACTCCATTCAGCGCTCCTTCATTACTTCTATATCCAGCTGATTTTTTTCATTCTCCTCCATATCCATATTTCAAAGGCCTCCACCAATCATAAATTTACAGCGCCCGCAAGTCCAAAGAATATACCTACTTTAAGTTACGACAAGGATTGCTTTTTCCTTCATATTTTACTCACTACCCCGTGTAGATAAGTTTTTGTTTTGTTTCCTCTCTTTTAGTTTTTGCTTTATTTTGTTTACATTTATGAATTTCATTGTATTATAAATCTCTTCCATCTTATAGTAGTGTTTACCGAAACTGTTAATTACTCTCTTTGTATTCATGGTTCAGTGGTAGAAAAGGCAGTAAGGGCCTTAACTTCGCCATGTAAAACAAGACGTAAATAAATAAATAAATACCCCGAAACTAAATATTGAGCGGAAACGTACAGAAATGAACACAAACATGTGATATTTGTGATATGCAAGGGGGGGGGGGGGGGGGGATGAATCACTCTAATGACCTTTAAAGATGAATAACACCTAACAACTTTGCTCTTTTCTGTTAAGTTCTTCCTGTCTTAAGTTTCGTTCCTGTTAATGTTTGGAATACACATACACGCTAGTCCATTATTTAGGTCCCAAGTGTACACCCAGATAAATAAAAAATGGCAAAATGTTAAAACCCCAAAAGGTTTACAATCTGGCAACATCGGAATAATATTTGTGAGAAATTGAAGGTATAAAAATATTAATTTTGTCAATCTGCATCTAATATTGTATTGATGTTGGTACTTTGTGCAGCTTTTTTGAAATTTAACCAAATCCATCACCCATATTTTTTATGAATCTGAGTTTAATGTTCTTAGAAATCTTTCAAAACATCAGTTTATCCTAGTGCACTCATTTTTCTTGTCATGTAGCCCATCTCTTCAGCTGAAAGTAACCTTAAATGCAACAGTGACCCCTTTCGAGGAGTTTGTTGTGATCTATGCAGATAATATATGCAATAAAGAAAAAAAAACGAGAAACTTTCTTCTTAAAACATCCATCGCTAGCAGACATCTCTCTGTCTATCTAGTCCCAATAGAAAGAGAGCAAGAGACGTAATACTACAAGAATATGAAGCGTTCTCTCTCTCTCGCTCTTGCCTCGTAACACATACACATGGGCACATGGTGGTCCAGACCAAAGTTGTTTTTACTCTCGTTACAATCAAAAATCATTAATCATTAATAGAAGCGTGAAAAGATTCTACGAGTTACTCCTGAGCCATCTGTCAACTGTCAACAAATGTATATAGCTCGACACCACCAACTCGTTTTTCAAGTCTCCCCAACTATATTATAATGGCAGGGGATAAACAGAACAAAGGTGAAAAAAAGAACACAGTCAGCTGTATAGACATGTATACAGGTGGATGCAGACCGCCATGTATAAAAAGAAAACACATAAAAAAAAAGAAGCATTGAGTATAAAAAGAGCTGGCGATTTCAAAAAGATCTTTCGCCTTGCTGGACGTGGCAGTTCCAAATCCACTAGGTCCATGAAGAAAAAAGAAAAGCTCCAGGAACGTAAGTCTCATAAGAACACGCACAAACAAATACACACACGTAAAGAGATAGAGAGAAGGGGATAAAAGAGACAAAGATATAGATAAAGACAGAAAAACGAAAGAGAGCAAGAGTATATACTGTACGTAGAGAAAGAGATAAAGAGAACAGGAAAACAGATCTATATAGAGAAAAAAGACATAAACATAGAGAAAGCGATAGACAGATAAAGAGATTAAAGGGAGATATATAAAAAAGAAAATAGAGCGCAGAATATTGATAAAATTTGAGGTTGACAGATTGACATTAGCAGGAATACATAATGTATGTCGACTTCAGATGCCAAGGGATACAAGCGACATTGACATTTTTTAAAAGTTCGAAGTAACTTTTCGAGGCACCGGTACCTCGCGATCGACGGTTTGCCGACCCCTGAGCATATTAAATGGTTATGAGGCCTTGCTACTACAAATTTGTTACGATTAACTACGAAATGAAGATGTAATTATCGGAAATCTTGCTAAGAGCAACCAAACAGTTAGCGAGAATCTTACAAATAAAACGAAAAAAATCAAACCTCTACTGCGTGTTTGCATGGAAAAGCACAAAGGTCACGAAATTAAAAGAGGTTGAAAAAAAACAACACTACTTTAGACATCTCTTTTTATTCTTCTACGAAATAAAGTTGCTTAGGAAACATTTCTGACTCCCAAGCCACTTCCTTGACACCTCGTGACGGTAGTATTCGTCACAGATGACCGTGCACAACAAAACCGACTTGTCACAAACAGTAAAGCATCACCAGATGAATGCAGAAAACTTCTTTTAGCATGAAACGACCACCATCTTTCTGGTAGTGAGTGAGAGGAAAAGAGAAGCAACATTATAATAGTTTTCAAATGCACAAGAGTCCAATGTAATCACAAAACAGCCATTGGTAAATGCTATGCGACATTATAAGAAGAAAAAACATCACGTTTCTTTCACTCGCCTGTCCCCAATGATATAGACGGACAACCTCTACACTGTTTTGTAAGCATTTAAAGCATTTTTTAATGCATTTATACACATAATAAATGATGACCAGAAGTTTTCACAATACTTTGAAGGTTCATCTTTCTTTTTTGCCACATAGTTCTTTCATGTCCTTTCTACCTGGCATTTTTTCTGTAGTTCCTCTTTCCCTGAAGCCCTAAGCCCTTTAGATTTTTTTTTAACTCCCCGGAGGTCAAGGTAGGTAGATGGTTTGTGAATGGCAGCCGCGAACCCAACGCGAGTATTAAAAAGAAAGCCCCTTTTGGAGAATTGGGAGAAGCGTTATCATAATATGAAAAAGAAAATAAAAACCTTCCAGAAGCGTTTTCCTTATGCATACAGGTGCTGCGTCATCTTGCTGACATGTTCGTCATGTTCTTTTGCGTGACCTTTTGACCTCTGGCCTTCTTGCTCCTTCTCCTTTTATTTTATTATTTACAAAACCACATGGAAAGCCACACACTTAGTGAAAAACTCCACGTTTCACCAAGTACACATGGGTGTGATTCGCATGTTCTTTCGAGTTTTCTCCACGGAATTTTACGAAAGTTATACGAAAAATCTTTAACATACGCACGTTATTTTCGGCACTCGGTTAATCCAACCTTCGTAATTTAAAGTCAAGCATAGCCCTAAGTTCACATCTCGTTCACGTTGAACATGATGGATGATTTGTTTGACAGAACTTTTATTTACGCCCGAAAAGAGCTGATGATCTTATAAAGACATTTTGGTAGATTCCGAACCACTCCATGCAATGGATCCCCATGGGAACTAAACCCATCACCACGCGCACAGATATCTAGCTCGCTATCTTTTCGCCCATCCCAAAGTCACATTATGGATGACACCTCAAAAACATTTTTCCCAATCAACTACTCATACGAAAAGCGCATCCCTATTTAATGGACAGACACAAGAAATATAAATCTCATTAGCTTACATTCAAAGCTAAAAGAAAAATATGCGATTTTTCAATAGCACATTTACCTTTTGAAGAAGTCGGAAACCATCGCTGTTCATCGAATTAACGCTGTATCACGCTCAACCACACAATTTAATTGTTTGACTTTTAATTGTTGAGATTTGTTTGTAATAACGAAAGAGATGAGGTTAATGTTTAATTACTGTCGCAAGCGTGTCTAGAATTATATCAGATAATGAACTATATCATAAATATAAACTGTTTCTACACAATATATTAACATCATCTTTGTTCACGCACTCCAATACAGATCTTATTCAAGACATAATTTCCTCCTAATATCACAATTTTCTCCTAATATTACACAGAAATTAGCGACATTTTCGTACTCCGAAGTAGATCAATATTCTAAGCCTACTGATAAATTTGTCGTTTTTTTCTTGACTAACTGTAAAATAAAAGTTAAAATAAAAGATATAAATCACACATCTCTCTGAGACTGAGTACAAATAACTGACAGTTCAAGCTAGGAGTTAAATACATTTCTATCAATCAATTACATCTTACAAGATAACGCAACAGTATTCCAAATCTATTAAATATACGTTAATTTAGATCTTCATTAAGTTATTAATAAAAGATTTGTCCGTTTAGAAGAAAACTATGGAATGTAACTTTGCCAAGTTTCACTGCCCCAAATGATAAAAACTTTGCATTTGTCTTTCACTGCCTGTCACATTTGCCTATAATCAGGGATTATACCAGAACTTCGAAACTTGGGCCGTGTGGATGTTGTAGATAGAAATGAGGGACGGTAAGAGCACTTTGTTTCGAATTTACTCTTCGTCTTTCGAGCGGATCATTTTCACATCAAGGTGGAAGAAATCCGGAGAGGTTTCTGGTAATCTCCCAACGTTTAGTGCAACTCTCTACACTGGAGCAGATAAAGGGAAGGTTAGCGGGAATAGTCTTGATTGAATATCATAACGGCATGTACCTAATGTGACCTGGTGTACGGTTGACTTCAACTTGGGGAAAAAAAGAATATACCTAACATCGTCAGTGTAAAGCTCATAAAACGATTATTGCTTTCGTATTCGGAAGGTTCTGGGATCGAACCAAGCACCTATCCATTTCGGTACACGTTTCTCAAAGGTTCTTTCCCTGTTACATAGGTACGTCGGGATTGTACCTTGAAACTAGTTCCCGACTTCCTATATAGGCCCTACATGTCACTTGTAAATAGGACTCCAATGGCCATAGTTGACGTATAATTCCGGGCATAAGGAAAACTCCTGGAGAACAACAGTCAGAATGACCGGCATCGTGGCTGGAATCCGCGTGTCTCCCGAATGAGGACCGGACAATGGAAGTTAGATATTATCTGTTCGAAATAATACATATACTCAGAAAATTGGTTCTTTATAATTATGGTTACAAGGGGCATGTACTTTAAAAAGTATTAACAACAATTACAAGAATATTAATTATAATAAATTCCTTGCTTTGATACTCATACGACGAAAAATCTCTTTGTTTTGACACTACGAACAAAATTCCTTTGCCACTGTAAAGAAGGCGAATACCATCTCCCTCCCTTCCCTTCTTGCTCCGTTGTCCTCGTTCTGTCCCGCAGTGCTTCTTTTCAAATTTTGAGCAGGTAGCAAGCAGGAAGAAGGGAAAACCATTGCGGGCGGAAATAGATCTGACCTTCGGTGCACCTGATGATATAAACACCCAACTTTCTACCAAAGCCACCACTTTTTTTTTCAGTCCGTCCTTTATATTTTTACTGTTATCAGGTACTAGGAGGTCTGCTCAGGTCATTTATGGCACAAGGGGTCACATTGTCAATTGCTTATTCCACTGCGGCAGCTTTTTCATCTACCCTCTAAGGGTCGTGTTATTGTCAAAAATATTTCCCTTTCAAGCGGCAAAATCTGCTTTTGGAGGGGGGGGGGAACTTCAGTGGACAACAAAGGAGCACTTGCAAAGGATGGGTCCTACACAAAAACACTTCAAGAATGTACCTCAGAAGGTCACCATGGTTGCCAACTATGAAAAGTAACCAAAACATACTTGTCATATGGAAATAAATAAAGAATACATAGAAATAGTGATCGCTGGATTGACTGAGAACTAATTCAACCCAAGACACGTTTGCCGGACAAGCGCCCGAGAACTAAGCTATCAGCGGTAAGAACAGCTTTCTTTCGTACGCATTGTGGTACAGTTTCTCAGCAATAAGCGTAAGCAGTTAATCTCTAGTGCTATCGAAAAGCGGAATACATTTGAGTTGACAATGTTCTATGGTGATTTCTTAATAGAGAAACTTAAGGAACAGTCCGCTGTCTTGAACTGTTTAAATCCATTGATTTACATGAAAATTGAAGGATATGGGGGAAAACAATGGTAACCAACATTGAGCACGAATTGAGATACTACGTTAGGAAAATTCATTCTGTTTTGCCGGCATATGAGGCTTCCAATAAAACAAATTAACAATATGTTGCCTTCTCTTTCTTTTAACTTGAACTCTTTCCACAGTTCGGCTCCCATGACTGTCGCCACTGTATTTATGTATTCAAGTAGTTTATTGTTTTTAAATGATGGTTACCACTGTTTTCCCTCCCATGCCCTTCATTATTAATTTACTACTTTTATTTATCTCCAAAGATATTTTTTTTACGTTCTGTTTTCACCTGAGTTTCCTTTTCGTGTTATTTTAACGACTTGTCCTTTATAAGCATTCTGTATTTCTAATAAATGGATTTCTTTTTCTAAAATAAACGAGCTTAACCATTTAAAATATCCATATTTAAAGTAACACAATTGTATAAACACAATCATAAAGATAAATGAGATAAGATCAGAAGCTCTGAGGTAAATACAAGGGAAACCATTCACATACGAAATCAATGGAATCAAAGTTCCAAGATGTCAAAAGCGGTCAATAGCCTTCATGAGGTTATATAGTAGAGGTGTTCCGAACTCTGAACTTCCGAACCTATATTCTATACTGCAAGAATAAACCCATCTATTGTTCACATAAAAGCTATGGTTTATTTGAAGACAAGAATACAGTGTCAACTTATGCAATATTTTTCCTCTCTCACTTCTGACGAAAAAAAAAAAAAGATCGAGACTATCGGCTACTTGTAGCTATAAATTTTGGAAATATTATAAATACTGTAAAATAATAACATTAAATTAAGTTTTAGTTCAAAGAATTTTTACAACAGAATTTGGAGCTACAATTTTTAATCTGGATGTAAGAACAGCACATTTTCAGCAAACGCAATCTAAAAGAATGTCTGAAGAACAGTTTGGTGTTAATCGGATAGTAATATGCGACGTTGATCACAAGTTATAGAACGGTGTTTTTGTATTCACGTCAATGTATAATTTCATCCACTCCTATTGTTATCGTGTCCATGTTGTACGACCTTTGGATACGGAGAAGTGGCAACGCTGTAACCTCATAAACCACTGTACTCAACACATATCGTCAAACGAACTTTAGTACATTTTATGTCATGTATTAATAAGACGTTTCCTACTTTGAATAGTACTAAATCACTGAGGATGGCAACCTAAACACACTCGACAGGATAAGGACAGGAAAGTAGGGAACTAACCGGGGATCATATCATTGCCACACGAGAAATCACAAAAAAAAAAAGGTCCAAAAACTTGGAATGTGCGCTCAAGTAATGGTCGGGAGAGATTAGACATCATTCTACACCTTGTTTTCTGGTGAAATAAATAACTCTTTCTCTCAAACACACACTCTCTCACATACAAAAGAAACATTTTTAACGCACCGAAATTACCTACCAAACAAAGAAAACGAAACGAAAAGAAAGAAGAATGCATGCGAAACCGAAACGGTCCACGCCGAAAGACAATCTAGCAGCACAAATT
The DNA here is from genome assembly GCA_022664845.1 of Lepisma saccharinum. Lineage (NCBI taxonomy): Eukaryota > Metazoa > Arthropoda > Insecta > Zygentoma > Lepismatidae > Lepisma > Lepisma saccharinum. Next base: position 22,385 of record JAGDQP010026645.1, read on the forward strand.
TAGTAAAGAATTCGCGAAAAGTATATCTCAGGAGGCCAGTAATATTCTATTTGTGTTTTCTGTCTGTGAGTAAAGGTTATTTTCTCAGAACTCGATTGTCCGTTTGCTGATGTCATACAGTTTATTATGAAATGCAGGCGACAAAAACTAGCGCAGTAATGAACATAACTTCTAACCATTAAAGCTTAGCTCAAATTATTTACTTATGTTACGTTAATTCCAAACAGCTCATCGTATCAAATAGTTGGTAAAATTAACTAGACAAGATTATTTCGTTTCGACTGGATTAAATCGATTTTTTGTGGTTATGAAAGTCAGACACCTGGCTACGAACAGGCGTTACGCGACCCTTTCTATTTGGAATCCCGTATGATATGGCGGATCTCTTAAAATTAATCGTTTTAAGAAACCAAAATCTTGTTCCATTTCTGATCGTATTGCATATATTTTAATTTCTTTAAATGAAATTCAAAAGTATCTATTGAATTATTCGTCTTCTGATCAATACATGGCGGACAATAATATTAAGGAAATTAGAAGAATGAAATTTATTCAGTAATACTAATAATAAACTATATATATTGGTAACAGAATGCTAATTAGAATGCATGATTAAACATGCATTGCAGAAAACAATATGTCAAGAGTGGATTTCCATGAAAAGGGTCTTAATTGAATGCTTTCTACTTTGCTTAGGTTTACAACAATGAAGCTTTAGGGGTCTTCGTAGCATTTATAATTATGAAGTATTGCAAGCCAGATAAATGCATATAAATGAAATGACAAAAGTTTTGGTTATTCAATGTTATGAAGTATAAACCACATGTGCCAAACTTAAGTAGGACATTTAATGTTAGTAGTGAGCTTTAAAGGTTAAAGGTTAATACAACTAATTTTGTATTGACTATATTGTCATAACATTCTAAATGATCTTGAGACATTCTCGAGATATGGCGTTACGTTATTCGTAACGATGCTGCCTTAACTTTGAGTGGCTGTAGCTTTGAAAATAGGCATATTTCGAAAATTTCTTCAGAAGGAATTTTTATCTTGTTTTCATGTGAATAATCACCTTCCGAAGTTTGGAACATTGTTTCATGAACACACTGTATAGTTTGAGTCATATTACACTTTCCAAATTAGCATAAATTCACATTGTTATTTCTCAGTGATGTGTAACTAACTAAAAGTGTTGAAACGAAGATATTACAAATTTTCATTGCTTTCGGTACGATTTTCACTTTGGATAACGAAATGTAGAAATTATACAAGAAAATCATTTTGAGGATGTAACAAAAAATCTAATGTCCTTTTATGGAGGGCAGATGCAAATAGTTAAAATAAAAAATGTAACATATGACCGTATGCGTTCCTAGCCGCATTTTCTGACCCTTTATAGCGAAAATTAACTAATTACCAATTCAGGTAGTTCTTCAACTATTCTCATGATGCTGGATTTCTGGCAGAATTTTAAGTTTTCGTTGGAAGTCAAACCCGGGACAGTCAGAGCCAGAGATAGCATTTGTACGCGAAATCTGAACCTGAGACCGGGATTTTCTTCATTAGAGGAATCCATTCTAGTCGAAAGCTAATTTTTAATTTTGTTCGGTAGACGTGTACACAAAAAATTTAGAAAAGAAAATCGGGAAAAAGATTCCCGTCCCGGTCACGACTTTTGGAAAGTTCCCATATCTTTCTTCAAGAATACCCGAAAGGTCATGAATAAGGCCCAGTCTTGAGAGTCTACAATTCCCGAAAATTTTGTCTCCCCCCGCCAAAAAAAACCTCCATGTTTTCCTTGTTTCTCTTTTGATTTATGGAGCTATACTTTGATAAATAACCCGTTAAAGAGCAAAAATGGTCATATAAGATAACATATATTACTAAACTTGTATTAAGAAACAACAGACAGCTTCCAATAAAATTAGTGAGCTATTCACTGTGTTCCAAACGAGGTTCATTTTAACCCACCGTTGTGATGGAAACGAGCTCGGTTTCATCTTCATTCGCTCTGAAGAGGATGACTGGTCCTCAGTCTACCCTCACAAGAAAAGTTGTCCTCGCAATACTAAGAATGAGGTTATAAACACCTTTGCTCTATATCAAGAATGTAAAAAAAAAAAAAGTAATTATAATAATCAAATTCTCTTCAGTTAGAATTTCCCTATTGATAACTGTCTTATTTCCAAACCGAAATGACCTACTCGCAATTGAATGCATTCTTTCATACTCTCTAATCTCTATGTATTAAAATATAGATAAGTGAGAAGACAAAACTTGCATTCATTTCACGTATTTGTCTATTGTTTCTATTTACTTGCACCAAAGAAGGCCTTATTGACTACGTAACACAAAATGCTTTGCAAAGAGGACAGCCACGAAAATTAACATCACTTAGAATCTTCCCTTTGTTTTTGATCTTCTGCTTATACGATTTGTTACTTTCACTGTCATTACGTCACAACTGAAATATCAATACTTGTATACATGCATCTGTTAGCGTCATCACATTATATTGCGTCTTTCCCTCACTGTCTCTTTTGCACATACGTGTCATAAAAAAAGTAATTTTAGGAAAGTCTACGAGATTACTTAGAAGTCGTTACTAACAGAAGATTTCAACTGAATTATTACTTCAAACCTGTCTTCTCTTTGTTTAGATTCAACGAAACGACAGAAACGAATGTTTACTTATTATGTGCATAATTAGAGAAAAGCGACCTAAATTATTATTTTTAAATCAGCAACGTCATTTGCGGATGTATTATTTTTTTTTCTCATGACTCATTCCAAGACAAGATAGTTATATTAGATAGACTAACCCATTAAATCAATTTGAAGCAATTGATGTTAAATTGGGTTCGTGCACAATAAAAAATATAGAATAGATTAAAAAATAGTGATAAAGATACACTACTACCTATCCTTTATAATATGAATTTGTATTGTATAGTGCAAAAGTTTCAGCCACAAGATAATTCAAAGTCTGTTTCGCCATCTCAGCATTCCATCAGCACGACATAACTTCATCCACTGAACAAAATACAAGAAGGCAAATACGATATTGCTTCGCACGTACAAATCAGTTTTGGAATACTTTTATTACTAATGTCACACAAATAAATAATTTTGAAGCAGATAAAAATAAACAAATTTTGAATGTTGTTTGTGCAGATAATTGTAATTTTACAGACAATTTAAAATTGGGTAAAAATTTATTGATTTCAGCTTCATATTCTAAATGAAATTTATTATTATTCCCTTCATACAATATTATTATATGTACTAAATACATTTGAATTTATTTAAGGCCTTTAGGCATCTGAGGCTCAGA
>JAGDQP010026646.1:0-25718 GCA_022664845.1 Lepisma saccharinum
GCCAATGACTCTATGTCATATGCTAGTTTGTATTAGAGGCCAACTAAAAGCTGTTGGTGTACAAATGAGTGCGCGTGGGAGGGCAATAATTCAAGAACGGAAGCTGGCTAGCTCGATTATGCAAATTCTAGTTGAATATATCTTCAATAATATTAAGGATGGATTTCATACGAAGTAGATAAGTCACTGGAACCTGTGGAGCATATTTTGTCGCCCTCGTATCTGTGGAAAGTGACTTCGAAGACAGTGACTCCACTGACGACGGACGCAACGATGGCCGTTAACCACCACCAGCAAAACAGCGAAAAGAACAGAAAATAATTTCATTGAAAGACAAATTGAACGATGTCGAATTCTGGCATTGCGTAAAGCAAGATGCACACATGTCGTTGTCTACAGTACAAAAACGGTATCTGTATGTTGATAGAGAAAAGTATTTTTACAGGTGTTAACAAGAGATTCGAGCAGTGGTAATCGATGTGTGATTGCAGCACATGATCTGTTATGTATCTTATCAATGATTTTAATGAATGAAACCCCTTCAACTGAAGCGGCTTATGTATGTCCTGTCGTTCCTTTGCTTATTGTTAGATTGCGAATGGTTTCATGCGACTGTACATTAGACTTCATTATGTGGTTATTCCACGTATTCTACGAATCCCCCGATAACGAAATATGTTACGTATTTAATGTTCTGAATAATTCAAACATTTTTGTCAATGACTTTCTCTACATTTATGAGCAGGGTTTTCAGACGCCTGTTTGTCCCGGTTTTTGTTTTTTGTGGCTGAATTTATTCATAGTGCTCCTCCAAATATGCACGTTGCATATCAATCAGGACTAAGAATTTCGTACTTTCATAAAATATTTTGTTTGTTAACGAATGCATTGAATATCTTGCATAGTGGGATACCAGTGATGACATATGTCATCTTTACTCAGACAAGAAATCATTTATTTGATGCTCATTTCGACTTAATTCTTCTTCAGAAAAATTCGGGGAATCAACTATTTCGATTGAGGACTCCCTTGCGCATCTATCACACAATTTTGGAACATGCATTTTCAAATAGAGCGAGTTTAAAGTCTATGACGGTATCGTGCCGCATCATCTCTACTGTTCGCGACGAAAGAAATATAAAGCTCTAGAGTTCATTTTCGCACGCTTTCGGCAGGTTATATCTCCGAAACATTGTAGGTTTCGAAAATCTGATGTGGGAAATCACCTCCTGAAGTTTGTCGGTGTCCGGAAATTCTTTCACTTATTACAAAGTGGATTTATTTTTTCCTGTAAACGTTACAGAGAGGTGAAACTGGTGCCAAAATACTGGAAAACTAAATTTAATGGGCAACAGGAAATCAAATTAGTAAGTCTGCACGTGAGCACCCTTGATAACACATCTAGTCGATATTTAATTTCTGTCCACATATTAGCCAACATCGCAGAAGGAATCTATGCAATGACTGCGGATATCCATTGTTGCAGAGTTTCAAGATTTGATGCAGTTCTGTAGACATTGTCCTTGGCATCTAATGAGGTTATGTCAGGAGAGCGTGAAGGCCAAGCTGTCGGGCTATCTTGGTACCACCCATCGTCCAGGGAAGGTGGTACCAAGATAGGCAGTAATCTTCACACTCCAATGAGGCGGTGCACTGTCTTGAAAAATGACTTTTGAGTAACACTCAAACAACTGAGGAACAACAGCTGCTACATATCAAGATATACTGGAGATGTAATAGTGTCCGCAAGGAAAAAAGAATGGTCCGATAATTTTCCGATTTGTGAACATTTCCGGTTTCCTGAACACTAACTGCTACACGACATCCCTTTACTGAAACGTGCAAAACACTTAGTTAGTTTTCCAACATTTTGGCACCAGTTTCACATCTCTATCTTACATATAGCGGATATGGAGGGAAAGAGTTTTCGGACACCCTGTATATTTCAGGCAAAATCACCAAATAAGGGGTAGATGCCTAATTAGAGATATCTCATTATTTACATAGTCATGTGACACTATGTGAAAAGAGCAAGGAGAAGACAAGAACTGCATGCGGTCACGGGACTTTGTGTTGTTTCTAGCGAGCCAGTGCGTTGTTAATTAGCTTGTGGGGAGTATATTTTTGTTGTTTGAGCCGCCTCCAGTTTTTATATTGGTTGTAATTAAAGGGGAAGTAAACTGGAGATTAAAGTTTTAATAGAATGTTTGTTTCCTGTATGGTGACAATGATATCGCATAGAATATTTTAGTCTTAAATTTGGATACCATATGACTTCCCTTTTAGCTGAGAGAACCCTATTAATCTAAAGTATGGAGAACCTAATAAGAGACACTTAAGGTTTCCTAATAAGAGGTAGTATGTGTGCATAACCATGTAAACGAAATATCATATAAAAGAAAGTTTGGAATTCCATGTATTAGTTAGCTTCACAAACTAAAGTGTTAAATTGTAAGTTTTAGTTACTTGTCCAGCCTGTGTAATTGCACATCGTTTTTTTTAATATTTTAGCACACATATATATATATAATTCTTAAATTTGAGAAATGTTTATATTGCAAGGCATTTGGTAAGCTACATATTGCTTTCATTTGGTGTTTCAGTTGATCTATAACATTAACTTCTGTACTTTTCTAATTTTAGAAGAGTAATTTGTTGAAAGTACGTACAAGTATCTTATTTGGAACCTTTTCGAAATTTTCTTAATTTCGTACGTTTTCTTTTTTACATTAAAAAAAAATATGTATATTTAATTAAAGTTAAGCTGATACATTTTTATGACTGTCATCCTGCCTGATCTCGAACAGTTGAGATGTTGGTGCTTTATACAGGGTGTCTTGAACTTTTGGACAGACAGCTGTTTCTGTAATCTCCTGAAGAGTATTGGGAATAACTTGCCATTTCGCGTAACAATTGGTTTACAGTTATAAGAATGCTTGGTGACGTCAATGGTATCATCGAGTGCAATAGTCTTCTATTTAGTATTTACCTTCCGTTGTGCACCTGAACAACGAATGTATTTCGTACTGTTTGCAAATTGACCCTAATGTAATAGGTGCAAAGCACAATTTGCAGAGTGGTTCCGTTGTGGTGGAAGTCGCTGCGTAAAACGTTCCACATATAACGCTTTGTTCTCTTGATTTATAGTATACTTCTGCAAAATAGCTTCGATGTTCTGTAAACCAGCTGTATAGTGTACGATCGTGTGTAAAACAGCTTCGTACATCTTCCCAACTTCTGCACTCAATTACCATTGCTCAAATCCCTTGTTACCACCTGTACAAGTACTTTTCACTATCAACATACATATACCGTTTTTGTACTGCAGACAACGATATTTGTGCTCATTTCTTTACGTCATGCCAGAATTCTATATCGTCAATTTGTCTTCCAATGAAATTCTTTTCTTTTCTCTTGGCTGTTTTGCTGGTGGTGGTTAACCGCCATCGTTGCGTTCGTCGGCAGCGGCATCTTCCACATATTGGTCGACAAAATGTGCTCCACAGGTTGCAGTGACTTATCTACTTGAAATCCATCCACAATATTATTGAAGATATATTCAAGTAGAATTTGCATAATCGAGCTTGGCACTTTCTGTTCTTGAACTGTTGTCCTGCCACGCGCACTCATTTGTACACCAACTGCTTTTAGTTGGCCTCTTATACAAACTAGCATACGACATAGATTCATTGGCGACATGTTCATGTTATATTTGACAGTTTGTAACACGGTATATAGCAGATGATGCATAGGCATATTGTCCGCTCTACCTGTGCATCACATTCTGCACTGCCTCATTTCTTCTTTGGTTTGCAATTCGTAGCAGACACTTTTAAAGCAGCTGGAATATACTTACGTGTTAATACAATGGTAACCCCTATATGTGCAGAAAGTTTTACGCAAATCGGGCTCTGACGCTTCGTAAAGTCATCGCGTAAAGAAAACGTCGAAAAAACTTGCAACTTACAAAAATAACAGAATGTGGACTGTCAATGGAGAAGCAGCTGGATTCTTTCAGATTTAGCCTGTTCTAGGTAGGAACGTCGTAAGCAGTTCTTTCGACTGAAAGGAGAGCTGAATACAGTTTTCTCAATTCAATTTCGAGTTTATTGGCCTTGTTCCGTACGTACTGGGAAAATTTGTTCTATAAACAAACTTATCAATCGAATATAATTTAGTAAAGTTGTTTAAAAATATATTAAAGTAATGCAAAGAAGACATGAAAAGTGAAAGTTCGATTCAAATTCGATTAGTCATTTACTTATAGGATTTATTTCCTTTGGTTTCAATTTCTAAGAAATATAAAGTCCATACAATCTTAGTGACACTTGCAAGAAACCAGATAAACGCTTGATAACTTTGCGAGTTTCCTTACCGCACGTTATGCTAGATGTCTTAGGATACACAGGGTGGCCATTTTTAGTCACCGATTATGTACTCTCGCCGCCAGGTCTCTGAGACCAAGAATAAGAATAAGAATGAAGGGTTCTGCTCCATTATAATAACTTCATGATCCGTATGCTCTCCATTTTTTCATACAGTTTCATATTTTATCCATTCTTGGCTTCAGATTCAATACACTAAGCTAAGTTAACTAAGGTTAGGTTTGATTTTGTTTGATTGTTTCAAATACGAAAAAGGTAAGGAGTACAAGGATCATGAAGTGATTACAATGGAGCAGCTCCGAATGAAGTTACGGCTACACCATCTGCGTCTACTACACCACTGCTTCATTAAAACCTAACTGTTCCCATAAAACCACTTTTCGTGAAGCTCCATGTTTTGATTATGACGAAGAAAACAATGGCATCACAAAACCTCACCAGTGAAGCACTGTTTCTCTGGTTTTATTTGATTATTGGTTTTCTTGTTAATGACGTAATCGGAATGAAACAGTTATGACGTCGAACGAATAGAGAATCCCGTTTGAATGAAGGAAATAACTTATGGTAAATGACAAGGATACAGTGATAAAATCCGTGTTTGTGAAAAAACACCAATTTTTGTTGTGTAAAAAATAGGAGCGTGTTGAAACTTTTCTAGTACCAAGAATTGGATTTAAGCATAAGCTAAATATGCTATAGCTTAGTGCTTCACAATCCTCAAGGATATTGCAGATGTGAACTTTTCTGTGTCATATCGCTTACATTATGTTGTACGTATTAGTGTACAACATTTTTGTATTAGTAGGCCATTCTAATACAGTATCGCTGATGATTTTTATGATTTGCATTCTAGGAATCTTCACTATTTCGACACATTTCACGCAATGAGTTTTGATTTTATTGCAGCAATTCTTCATTTTAATGTAAAAGATGCATTTATTTACTCATTTATATTTTGTGAATCTTTTGTTAGGTTGTTTCATTGTTTAGTTTATTACATTACTTGTGGTAATGGACAATAGGATTAGTAAATTACATTGTTATGGATCGGTATCATGTCAGCCTACAAACACTCTAGGTACGCTACCGCCGGCCTCTTCTTATTCCAACCAATAGCTAGAAAAATATCGAGTAAGAGTGCTTCGCTATGTAGATTCTCCTAGATTGTTGACAAGGTTATCCACAATTCTATTTGTGGTGCTCTGCATAGAAAAAAAAGCTTGCTCGCATAGAGCACAAACAAAGCTTTATTTTCTCTGAGCAAATCATTGTTTAAGTGCTTCAGGTTCTCAATCATTTTACGCCAAGGAAGTTCTATTGACATAGCCAATGACAGAACTACGGCTTGCTTGTTTGTCAACTTTGTGTGCTACCGGCACGGCAAGAAATTGTCAGCATTGTGCGAATGAGTTAGTAAATTGTGACTTGTAATTCCTTCATCAAATCTAGGAGAGTATACAATAAGAACTATAATCGGTGCTTTTCAATATTGTTTACCATAATAGCTAATGAATTGTCCAGCAGTGTTCTGTGGTTTAAAAGTTATTTCAAAATGAAGATTTACCATATTTCAATATTCAGCATCTTTTTTATCTGTTTCGTGCATTTCTTTTTATCTGTTTCAACTTCCTTGAAGTTTACTCTTATTTTTTCTAACAGAAGAGACAACCAACAATTTGTGTAAGATGAAATTACAAACAAACAAAACCATAATATTTGTGTGTAATTTACAAATGAATCTGTTTTTCTTTTATCCTTCTACCGAAAATAACTTGCACAAATTTTTACAACGATAGAATTTTAAAAAAAGTTAATATCGTTGTGTTGTAGTAGATAGCACGATAAATTTCATGCGAGATCCATCTTCGCATCTTGTTTCTTATATATATTTCTTCTCCTTGTTTTATATTAATGACAACCAAACAAAATTAAAAATTATTTCTTAAGAGAGAATATTTGTATGCACTTTATTTCACTATTTGTTTAATGCTTCTGAATAAATATTATTTGTGTGTGAGATTGTCACAACTCATATTTTCCAAATCTTGTTTTTTATTAAGTTGTACAGTTTAGCATAAACTGTTTCATTGGATAGAGTTTGATTACTTTTTGAGAGTTTGCGCTGTTAAAATGTTCTGGAAATTTACTTTTGTGTGACTTGTTGCTTTCACTTACTTTTAGAACGTTCTACTGTAAAAATATTATTTGTGGTTTTTGACTATCTCCTTTGCAGAAACTTCCTTCAAAATTTAGGCTAGTTTTTGTAGGTTGTGTCTATCTCTTTTAATTTTAAAACGTTCTTCTTTAAAATTTACTTTACATGGCTTGTTACTATATCTTTTACTTTCAAAACATTCTGTGGCTTATTACCATAAAATATTGTCCTGAAAATTTACTTTTTGTGGTTTGTGACTAACTCTAACACTGGAAATAGACCTGAGCAGGCCGAAACGTTGTTTCGGTTCGTTAATATCTGGAACCTTCTTATTGCATCTCATTACTATAGTAATCATAGACAAAAAAGAAACAATAACTTGTTAACGAAAGTAAAGTGTTCCGTTTCGTGCAAATTTCCATTTCGAGCCCTGACTAAGAATCCTCATTTACTTTTAAATATGTTTTCCTTTAAATTTTACATTTTGTGGCTTGTGACTATTTCTTCTCATTTTAAACATTTCTTTTAACGTTTAGTTTTGTGGCTTGTGACTATCCCTGACGGAATGCATAATGTATCACCTTTAATTATTATAGTCCCGCAGTGCCGACTGCGACCGGGCGGATAGTGGAAAGGTCCCCCAGATATCGGGGCCAGCTGCGAAATAAGTAGATAAATCTGATGAATAAGCAATCGCGGACAGTTCGGCTAAGGGAGACAACCCTGACAGGAAAACACCGCTGTCTTACAGTTGATGAATGGATCCATAAAGACTAGCGGAAGAGGAGCCCGACAGAATACATCTGGTCCTCCAAGTTGGGGGTTGGGCGTAGGGTTAAGTACCCCACACCGTTTAATATTAATATGAAGCCTCAAGATTCGCCTCGGATTAAGGACGGAAGTAAAGAGATTGGCTCGACGCATGAATATGGACTGGAATGTATGAACACTCAGAAAGGCCGGCAGATTGAAAATACTACTACAACAACTAGAGAAATACGAAATTAAAATAGCAACAAGATGGAATGATAACAATGTTTGGGACACTAAAATTTTTACAATATTAAGCAGCGGAAAAAACGAAGAGAAGAAAGAAGAAGGGCTTGCCTTTATAGTAGAAAGATCGATGAAAGGTAATATAACGGAGTTTAAACCTGTTAATGAGACGATATGCTACATCAGACTGAGAACAAGATTTAATAATGTATCGATACTGAATGTCTACTCCCCCAACAGAAGAGACGAAAAAAATGAATTCTATGAGAGACTTACACAAATATACTAATCCCTACTTCAGTATGATGTAAAAATTGTGTTAGGAGACCTAAATGCACAAATTGGAAGAGAGAAGATATATGTAGGAATAATTGGGAAACACAGCCTGCATCAGAAATCAAATGATAACGGACAGCGATTAATATAGTTTGCATCTAGCCACAACGTAATAGTTAGCTCTACAACCTTTCAACACAAAGATATCCATAAAATAACATGGCATTCACCCGATGGAAAAGTACACAACCAAATTGATCATGTTATAGTTAACAGAAGATATGCAAGATGTTTAATAGACCTAAGAAGTCAGAGAGGCGCGGTCGTAGGAACAGACTATTACCTATTAAGAATCAAATTTAGATGTAGAATTCATCTAAAAAAGAGAGCCACAGTTTTACGAAATGTATCTTTTGATGTAGATAAACTGCGGGATAGAAAAGAGAGAGAGAAAAATACCGTGAAGAGGTACGAAAAGAAATAAGGAATGAAGAACAACAAAGATCAATAGGAGGCGACAATGTAAATAAAGTAGAATCCATGTGGAACGGAATGAAGAAGAGCATACTAACAGCAGCAGACCTAACGGTAGGAAAAGTAACACTAAAGAAGAAAAATAGCTGGTTTGACATAGAACGTGAAGAAATAGTACAGACAAGGCGACAAGTGTACAAGGATTTTCTCAATAGGCCTACAAGAAGAAAGAAAGAAGAAATGGATATGATGAATAAGGAAGTAAACAGAATATGCAGAAAGAAGAAAAGAGAGTGGAGGAGACATTAAAAATCACACATAGAAGAAAATGTGAGAGAGATTAGAACGGCAGAAGCATACAAAGAGATCAAGAACATAAGAAGAGGATTCATTGCGCAAACGACAATGTGTAAAGATAAGGAAGGTAAAATTATGGGGACGATGGCGGGAATACTTCCAAACCTTACTGAACCCACAAGAACAGGATCAAGAAGAAGAAATGAACAACAGACAGGAACAACGAACAGATACAAATTACAATGGGATAGAAGATAAAGAATGTATAACAGATATACCCACAACAGACGAGATCAAGAGGAACATACAAAAACTAAAAAATGGAAAAGCAACAGGGTACGATAATATACCAGGAAGGGAAGTTGAAGAGCTATTCAAGCAACTGCTAGCAATGATACGGGTGGAAGAAGAAATCCTTGAAGATTGGAGAAAAAGTATCATATGCCCCATATACAAGAAAGGCGTCAAAATGAATTGTAACAACTATAGGGGAATTCTTTACTGTGTAGTGCATATAAAGTGGAACTAATGGCTGAGAGTATTCTAGGGAATATCAATCAGGATTTAGAAAAGGAAGATCGACTACAGACCAAACATTTGTCATGAAACAGATCTTGGAAAAATGCGGCGAATATGAAACAGAGATGCACCAGATCTACGTAGACTTTCAACAAGCATATGACTGTAAAAAAAATGGAAATATAGAAATATTTTGGCTACCCGCAGAAAACAGTGACACTAGTAGGAACAACAATGGAAAATACAAGGTCATGTATGAAAGTTAAGAGCGAACACAGCGAACCATTCCAACTAACGAAAGGGCTAAAACAAGGAGATGGACTAGCCCCAGTGTTATTTAATCGTGTTTTAGAATTTCTAATAAGACAGTTAAAAGTAGATACAAACGGAACATTACAAACCAAGCTAGTACAGATCACAGGATACGCGGTTGACATAAGTATAATTGGACGCACCAAAGGTGAAACAATTGAAACATTTAATGAAATAGAGAGAAAAGTAAATAAGTAGACTGAAAATCAATTAAGGAAAAACAAAAATAATGATACAATCATGGTGGAAGAGAGAAGCAGAAAATATTATAGAAGTTGGAGAGTATAAGATTGAGAAAGTACAAAAATGTAAATACCTAGGAACAATATTGACTGAAAGCGATGAGGAAATAGAAGAAATTAGAAGTAGAATACATGCAGCCAATAAAGCATACTATGAAATATTAACAGCGTTTAAAAATCTAAATACAAACTGCAAACATAAAACTATACTCTACAAAACTTTGATAAGACCGATATTAACATATGGATGCGAAAACTGGGGTTTTACTGGAGTGGCTATAAAGCAAATAGACATATTTGAAAAGAAAGTGTTAAGAAGAATTTGGACCAACTAAAGAAGGAGACCAATGAAGGAAAAGATACAATACGGAAATATACGAAGACATGGCAATATCCAACTATATGCGAATCAAAAGACTACAATGGGCGGGACATGTTGTAAGAATGAAAAATCAAAGAATACCAAATAAAATGATAAGTGCAAGGTTCGAATGAAGCAGAAGGAAAGGAAGACCGAGAACCAGATGCGAAAGTTCAAGTCCAAAAAGATGCGAAAGAGCTACTTGAAGTGCGTCGGTGGAGAAGGATCGCACAAGATAGAGAAGAATGGAAGGCGAGGATTGAGGAGGCGAAGGATCGACTACGGTCCAAGAAGCCGGATAAGTAAGTATGTAAGTAATTATTATAGTTGTTTGTATTATAACGTACTGGCTGAAATCGATATGCACAGTTTAATGTTATTTTTAAGTTTTATCTTTTTAAAAATGCAGTAACATAATGCGTGTTAAATCGTTGATTTGCTGAGTGGTTTTATATGTTCGAACCCTTAGGAAACTGGTTACAAAAGAGGATTAAAACTGATTCAGGTGGAAAGAGAATTAAGTCCATTCTAAATTTAAATATTGTACGATAGTACAGTAACAGTTATTCGTATTATTTTAATCAAAGCGAATAAAGACAATTAAGTTATGTACATATATGCTTCTGTACTCTCAAAATAAAAAAAAACACCGAAAAGACACAGGATAGATTAAATATAATGTAAACTTTATATGACCCTTTCTCATAGCAACTTGTCATGTTGTAGGTTCACTTTACCTGTAAAGCTTCTAATAATCATGTAAAGAGTTGTATGGAACCTTTCCTATTAACTGCCCCCTATATTTCGGCCGAGAAGGTTAGGTAAAGTTACGTTTATTTTAATTTATATAAGCCGATAATAAATACAACACTCTACCTAACATAACCTTCTCACTCGAATTAGTTGTGGGCAGATAAAAAGAAAGATTCACTGCTATGATATAGTACACTATAAAATATTTATTTGGGAATTAAAATAAACTCACAATAACAATGTATATGTTTATATAATACTTTATTACAATAAGTTACGTTATATTCGTTCATGCTTGGGTACACTTTAGAAACACAACATTCACTTGGAACAAGTGACTAGAATAAACACATACATTTTACATATTATTCTTTTCCTTTTCGTCACCAGGTGGAGGTAGTAAACAATGACTAGATGAATGACAACAATGGCTTACAATATTGACGAGCATGTTTCAACTCAATTCAGCGTGGTGAGCATGTTTAAATGTAAATGTGTTTCTCACAACAATTGAATATTTGTTCCGAAAGCAAATTATAATTCAATCTCGTTCCATTTTGTTGAGGGAAGTTTAGGATCACTTACAGATTAAGGTATACATTTCCATTTTGTCGTTTGAGAGGAGTTTAGGATCACTCACTGAATAAGCTATATATTAAACAAATAGTCCTCGACAGTAACTTTCATAGTTAACGTTGCGGGAGTATTACGCTACTGCAATCTATTGGATGTTTGTTTCGTTCGACTAGTATTTTGTTTATTTGCAGTGTATTACTAACCGAGAAATTGTATGTACTTATCCAGCAAGAGGAAATTCTACTTCCTCATGAAGTCATACGCATTTACTCTGATTTTAACTTTTCAGAACACAAGAAAGGTGTAACCTGATACAAACTAAACACTTCAATAACATCCCTGACTTTATTTCAGACATTCTTCTCAGTATCTCTTTGAATCATATCTGTTCCGAACTTTCGTTGCAATAGAAATCGTATACATGTACTTGTTGATACAAGAAATGCTATAGGTATTGATTGCAGATTCTGAGTAGCTTTTGTTTTACAATAATTACAAATTTATGCCACTAAACACCAGAATAAGAGTTTTTTTAAGGAATACAAACTGCATAGGTACTTTATCTAATTTGTCTATATATTGTGCTATTACTTAAATTAGACTCTTGGTGCCGATAGATCTGCCGTATTTGTTTCTTGCTATTCAAAAGTTGTACAGCGATTGAGAGCAGGCGACTTCAGCCGGATTTAACGTAAGAAACTAAAGATAAGGTAACATTTTTAAGAAAATACATTTAGTAACTATAAGAAATGTATGTATGTTACAGCGAGCATATGAGGAACATTCAATAATGGGAAAATTATCGTAGACATGTTGGGACCAATAGAATGCAAATTGCAGAGTCAAGTTATTTTCAAAAATTTAAATATACTATGTATTGATTCAGAGAGTAGGGTTGATGCAAGGAGATTTCTCATAAATCAGCGTTTATTCGTATTATTTGGAATACTCTCGCAATTTGTTTGGTGAATTATTTTGTTTATACTGTCCCTACTCACAATCAGTAAGAATTTTGGCACCGATGCATTACATGAATGTATTTAATTGTATATAAACTTACCTAGGCAGGACAATTTGATTTCGAAATGTTCTTATTTCCAAAACATTTTCCTTCAAGCTCCAAAGCTGTGTATTTGTTTCTAGAACTGATTGGTTATTGTGCCTATGGTTCCAATTCGTTGCTTAATTAATGGCAAGGCTTTCTTACTTTACATGACGTCTTTAAAAGCAAAACTGTCTAAGAGCCAAATTTTGGTTTTTACTCGAGGTACTGTTTGCCTATGAAAAATCCTAATTTCGGTGACATTAATATGGACGAAGATACTGCCAAGCATTTATGCATTACATTGCTTCAATCTTATAGCTAGTTGAAACCATAACTCAAATTTTGCTCGAAGGTGGACTTTCGATACTTAGCCAGTCTACTTTCCAAGGCGACATATTTGATGATTCATTTGTATTTATGTCTCTTCTTTATAACATGACTGAAACCACTTTCATCTTATGAACCACTATAAAACAAGTATAGCGATATTATTCAGTAATCGCAAGAATTTGATTCTAAATTGTGTCAAGGACTAGAATGGACAAAATTTAGTAAGTTGAAAGATTTATTATAATTGGAATTTGATTTTTTAATTGTGAGATAAATAATGCTTTTATTGCTTTTTTCCACTTTCTGAAAGACATCCTATGGGCGAGATTCCTTGATAACTCAAAACCCTGTATATTCGCATAGCATTAACAGTGATCTCTGAACTTATCTCTAAAATCTTAAATTATCTTAACTTCGGCACTTATATCACCTATCGAACCACAGACACATTAGGCAGAATCATATTTGTATTAAACAAATACATAGAAATAAGTTTCTCAGTAATTAAAAAAAAATACACAAACATTAATTTAAGGGATAATGCTACTCGTGACCTTTTACGATTTGGCATTATTGTTCAGAAAGAGGTAAACAATGCATTACGCAGACAACATTTCTGTCTTTTTTTCCCACTACATTCAGTTTCTTTTTCTATTACACGTTTACTTTGTTGTTATCTTTACAACACGCTGTATATTCTAATAATCACGACAGATTTCATTGTTTTAACATTTCGATTTAGAGACGTATAGCTTACACAAAACACAGTTCAATTTTTATTAAACTATTTCAAAACTTTAACATACTCATTCATATATTCTACAGCTAATACGTTTGTTCTTATTCAGATATTCTTGTGTATACCTAGTTGTGTGAGATTATAGTTACTAACGAGCTTACTAGAAAGTATTTTCGAATCTCAAAACTACTTAACCTTTCTGGGCTATTTCTTACAAGTAATGTACACTCATTTCCTAGCGCATCACTGAATGATTCAAATTCTTCATACATAGGGAAAAAAAGGTATTACAAGATGTAGTTCCTTCGTAGCACTTCAGTCAGAACTCACGAAATGAAGTTAATGTGTGATCTTAAGGTTAGTCCAATCAAAATGTGTGACTATAGCAATCAAAATGCATTCATTAGGGCAGTACTTCCTTTATGTTCAAGAAACGCATTGGATGATACTCGTGGAGAATTTGTAAAATCTTCGGAAGTGAGATCCGGAGAACGCGGAGGCCATTGAAAAGTACTTCAAGCTGAAACATTCTAATTCCTACTTATGAAGACTTCTTTGAACCATTCTTTACCTTGGTGTATTTAGTTTCTAAATGATGTTGACAATAAATTAATATTAACAAGCGATATTTTTACAAATTTACAACCCTTCTCGTATTTTTTTAATGAAGAATAGCAGTACAGCTTACATCAGTCTTATAATCAACTTTCTTTCTATTTTTTTTTAAATCATGCTCTTAATTCTCATAAATATGTGAATTGTGCGGGAATGTAGAGGAAACGTTTAATATATTGAGCAGGCGTATATGGATACCAGAATAAAAATCCCAGTTTTATTTTATGACATCAAGAATATTGGTAAGTTTGTTTATCTCAGTAGTATTTCTATCTTCCTTTCAGAAGGAATAGACTCGCTTACCCTTCAAAACTCGATGAAATTATATCTGTTCATCGTAGCAGTTCTTTGCGAGGTCTTTATTTTTAAATTTAGCTACGTTAGTTCCCTACTTTTATACCCTCCCATTCGAGCATTGAACACATACGTACGCACATACATTACACATCCACGCACATATATCCACCAAACCAATCACACACACACATACCAACATTCGTTTCATGGTATGTAGATATAATGCTTGTAAAGCTTCGTGTATAAATATGCGTTGTGATACTCCAAGTGGTATCATTGCTGGCGGTGGTGGTGGTAAGGGCGAGGGACATATAACGACTTTATGGCATAACGGTTAACACCAACACTGTTTTGGTAATGACGTTAATAGCCTGATACTCTTACATATTTTGGTAACAATTCTTTCAATCTGTGTGACTCAACAGCAGAATATGGCGGTTTCACATATAATCTTACATATCCACCATATTACGCGTATTCGGCGCCATAAAATTTTAGTAAGGTTGTTCTTGTTTCAAGGTTAACACATAGGCCCCGACACTTGTTAGTATCACTTCAGCAAAGCTGCACAATATTTAAAATAAACAACAAACAAGTTCCTTTTTTCCTTTTTTGGGTAATGTAGTAGCGGTGAGGATATGCACATTAAAATATCTATTTTGTTTTCTTCTTTCCTAAGGTTTATGAGATTGGGAGGGGGAGGACATAAAAAGCAAAACTAAGATTTCCACTGTCATGTTGTCTCCGACCGTCGCCATGTTGTCCACCATGAGAGTAGCAGGGAGCATATGAGAAGTAGCCAGGTATCCAAATGTAGCAATTGAGGACTTTTCGATCGAGTGTGGATCAAGATAGCGTTAGATTTATCCGTTGGAGCTTGCTCATTGCAGTACTGTTCGTCACAGCATGAGGTACAAATCTGAAAATAATAATAAAAAAATCTTTTAAAAAATACACTACAAGAGTAACATATATAAATATGCAAATTCAAAATAAGAAAAGTAATTTATGTCACAACTAGAGACGAACTAAAGGCCAAAGAATTCAAAGTTTATTTCCGTTAAATTTGGTGGGTAAGAAGCGGTTGCACAAATAATCGTTGTGTCTCACTGAGCGTGGTAAGGAAGTGCCCCCACCATATTATCTAGACCTCGCACTATGGACTTTTATTTTGTTAGGGCACTTTAAATTTGGATTTACTGTTTTGTAAAGAAGTACGCTTACCCATATAAATATAAATTGCCAGACTTGTGTAACTGGAGACTACTCCCTACCGCGTGACTTTCCGCAAGTTTCGCCTCATCTATTAAATGGAAAGAAAAGTAAAGCAAGACAAAATAGTTCCTCCAAGTGTTTTAATATATCTGCCGTGGCTTTCCCAGTATCTTCGTAGTTTCTCATGGTAGGGGAAAATAGTAATAATAAAACTTAAGATATAAGAGTTCATTGCGGTACAACTTACAGTACAGGAACAGAAAGTGTGTGAGTTGTAAAAATTTTACCGGAGCTGATATCTTTTGATTTTTTGATCCATGGGTAACTAGGATGCCAGATTGGTAGGCCCTTTGTCGTCAAGTTCACACGTGGGGCACGCACAACCAAGATGGCAGCCGAAAGCAAATATGACACCCGTATGGTCACACTAATTTCGCGTTTTCCTGTATAACGACTGGAAATACGAAATTATTACCTGTGACTAAAACTATTCAGTATAAACAGTGATGAAAACAAGACCTCGTTTGCTTCTATACGTCGAACTGTTCACAACTTATCAAGGTAAATGTGTTGAATGTAAAAGGTGCACAGTGTCCAAGCGCGTAACTAGTCTGGGGCAACCGGGGCATGGCCCCGGGGCCCACGGGCTCAGGGAAGGGGTCGTCGGCTCTGTCATGAATATACGGAAAACATAAATGCGAAATTGTCCGCCAGAAAAGTATTTTCCAAAAAAAAAGGGTCCGCCAGAAAAAGAGTCAAGTTTTGTTTCGGGTCTAGACTTCGGACCCGGTGACTCGATTTAGACCCAGTAACCCGGAGTGCTAAGCAGAGCTTTTAATTATTTCCTTGCGTTTGAAGTGTTTCTTTCCGGGGTGACCAAGACCGGAGATATTATCTGTAGAGCACGAAAAAAAAGGCTCCGAAATTCCCAACTAATTATATTTCCCAGACCGGGTCAAGTTTCGGGCCGGGTCAGACCGGGTCACCAAAAGTGACCCTGTTTCAGCTCTGGTTCAGACCCCCTCTGAAATTTCTATATCTACGCAACATTAGTATAAAATTTATGCGTAATTATATACATACGAACCCTCAGAAATTAACTTGTGGACCGTTCCTAAACGAAATACTAGCTCCGTGCCTGCACGGATCTACAAGCTCAGGTGGGTATGATGGCTAAGTCATGAGTAGGGATTGAACCACATTGTTTTCTATTTTGAAGCCACAATTCTTTGGTGCCAGCATTTCAGGACTGGAATTCATACGATTCATCCACTGGTGCATCTGGAAGATTGCGTGCATTACATGCAATTTGAAGCAGTGAAAAATAGGGTAAGGTAAGGTAATTTGGCAGTATTTTGTAGAAAACATAACATTTTATTTGTTTCACAGTGTGCTCATCTTGACGAGGTAATCCTAACGAGCAACATAGCTCCAAGCAAACATATCACTTGATCTGTTGTGCTAAATGTGGATTCCTACAACATTATAGAGTTCTTAGCAACAAACCTATAAAAATAGCACTCCAAATTATCTATACCGCCAAATTACCTTACTTTAGCTGGTAAAAATGACACCTACAAGGCTTGACACCGATTGAACACAGATTGAAAGCTTACGAAAAAGTTCATCGTAACGGCATTCATCAGCTGTAGTTACTTTTCTTCTCGTGACTTGTGGGTATGTATGCTCCAGACTACTGATTTCAGTTTTTGATCAGATTCATGTGATTTGCATAGAATGGTAATGGTGCTCTGCATATTAACGAGAGCTGCAGCTTTAAGAGCACTTTGCTTTGTGGCGATCTTGTTAGTAATGTCACGACCTGTGGATCAGTGAAGAGCCGGAAGGATGCGAAAGATATCGGTCACAAGCACTGTGTGAAGAGCAAGTAAGTGTTATTTTTTCCAGTGCTGGTTTTCATCCATTAAGGAGAACGACCTACTTGTTTCAAGTCAGTCCAGGTGTGAATTCCTACGACCATTACAACTGTGTCAGGACTTTGGACAATAGCACGGCGTGCTAGCGTTTCGACAGCGTTCAGCGCATGAAGAAGCGTTCGTGTGTCAGTTTCTACGTGACTACTGGAAAGAAACTCCTCTTCCCTTTTCTTTTGGTGTGTTCTAACTAGTCTTGTCCATTGTCGCCTACTCTACCCCCAAAAAGAATTGTGTGTTCTTTTAGGGAGATGTGATGCAGTCATTAATATTCACTAAGACAACGGAGAGCTGCCGCTTGTGCTGCTTGCCAAAAATCGCTCCCATTGCTTCGAAAATAGTGTGTCAGGACTGTCTACAGTAACTTGAAGAATCTACTCCCTTACTTCTTCTCTCTGTATCTATCATATTTACATAGCTTGGATCACAAGCATCGAACACATCCACTTGAATAAAATCAGCGTTATTGAATGGATCTATCACAATCTGGAGAAGGAATTCACCGAACTCTGAAAATGTTTCAGATTTACACATATGCGACACACGTTGGACAAGTGCCTCGAATATGTGGCACATTACTGCTGGATCTACATGTCAACATATCAGTACTGGATTGGTAACTTGTTAATTCCTCGATTGCATGCATTAGAAGGGCTTTATCTTTCTGCTTCAATGATTTCTGCTAATTATATACGAACGGTGAGTACCGTATGTCAGAAATTTATACTTGAGCAGGTATTTAGGTTGTATTGGAAGGTGTAGAACGCGCCGATTTCGCATTAACATCTTTCTTATAAGTCTTCTTCACTTTAGCGTTCTGCATACAAAATTATGGTTATGTATTATGTACGTGTTTTATTTTTTGCAGTAACTTTGGCCCTTTTAGCGTGAAATCTATCTTCAACAAAGTCTAGTATGCATCGCTGCCATGACTACTTTTGTTGAAATCACAAAGTTGTGAAGCTCTTCATTCAGGTGTAATGCTTCAAACATGTCGTCGTTTCAATGGATGTATTTCTGAATCTTTAAAACTTCTTCATAATCTCGAACTTGTCTCGTTAAGTACCACCTATGAATGAACAGTTACCTAGGTAGTAGTATTTATCAAGTGAACGATAGAATCATTACTGGCGAATAACTACAACAAGTAATATTCCTTCTCTATGTGTGATATAAATAATAAGCAGTCAGTGTATTATTCACTCTGGCTAATTCATTTGCTGGAGTGCATTCTCTCTTTTGATATATCGTACCACATGCAGTACACCAGTTTATACACCAGAATATATCAGTGTATGTCCTATTACACAATATACAAGCTACGTACTGAATAACTAGCACATGCATTCGTCAGGTACAGTAAACCTTGATAAGTTGTGAACGGTTAGAAGCTAAGACATGTAATTTACGCGGTATTGTATGCGTATACGGACTTAATTGAAGACAGATTTTACATTCAACACATTTGCCTCAATAACTCATGGACAGTTTGACGAGTTCTCTATTTTTAGCACTGTTCATGCATAATAACTGTGACCAGATTGAATTATTTCATATTTCCAAAGTTACACAGTGAAACGTGAAACTGATGTGACCACAAGGCCGCCATATTTTATTTCGGTCGCCATCTTGGTTGTGCCCCAACTGTAAACTTTACGATATAGACGAGGTTCTAGCTTACATTCAGAATGCACTGAACGAGTCAGATTTTGAGTTTCGATTTTGGTAGGTGGGAACCTTAGTGAGTATGAAAAACCATGTCGTCGCCCCCGAGAGTTTGTGTCAATTGAAGGGGCTGGGGAGAACGTTATAATAAGACAAGTTATGG
Organism: Lepisma saccharinum; assembly: GCA_022664845.1. NCBI lineage: Eukaryota > Metazoa > Arthropoda > Insecta > Zygentoma > Lepismatidae > Lepisma > Lepisma saccharinum. The sequence continues at coordinate 19,350 of JAGDQP010026646.1, forward strand.
TACTATATTAGCCCTATCGTCTAGTGTAACGGTCAGGGAGTCGTATCGCGAGACAAGCGCTGTTGCACCACTCTTCGCCATCTCATCTCCTCCCTTTGGTTAAAATAAAATTTACCTCACACCACCTCACTTTCATCTCGAAATAGAAACAAGGACATATACGATAAACTTAATTACTAAAATACTGGAAAATCCGTGACTCCTAAAGGGGAAAAAGAACAATCAATAAATACAGTAACAACTATAGTCGTCTAGGCGCCCTAGACCCATGACTTTCAGCGCCCCACCCTCTTTTCCTCCTCCTCCCGTCCTTCCCATTATGACAAAGTACTCTCATCCGTCTTCTCACCATTTAATAATAAAAATAATAAGATAATAATTATTTAGCTGCTAATGTGGTTATTTACAAAATACAGTTCAATATTAATAATGATAAAATAGTGGCATTAAATACCTAGTCCTACAATGAGCAATTTTAATTGAATTTCTGTACGCTCCTTGTCGAAGACGTGTTAATTACACTGAAGAAGGTAATACAAACTATTTTATTCACACAAAAACATTTTAAAGTAAATTAAACAAAAAGCATGAGTAATAATGATACAAAACAGTTAGTAATTATTATTGTCCATAAAATAGAATTTTATTTACCTTCAAGATAAATTTCGCTACGTTGAATACGTGGACAGGGTTTTGAATTTTAAACACAATCCCCGCGAATTTATCTTTTGAAGGGGTAATAGAATTGATGGAATGAAGAAAGTGCAAGGAAACAGGAAACCTCCAAGAAAATAGATAGTCCTACAAAGCCCACACGGTATTTGTCCACCACAAAGTCCACATGATATGAAACGGGATCGAACCGAGTATCCAACTCAGCAAGCCAAATGCCCACCCCGGCGGCTGCCCGACCAACTAGTAGTAGGGAAATAGTTGGGGGAAGGTCGGCGTTTGGTCGTCGGGACATTTTCGGTCCTCCTTTGGTCCCCCGACTTGTCGGCATAGGGGCGTAGCCCCGCCCGCCGACGTCGGCTTCAGCTTCGCCGATCAAATGTCACCTGGCTTGCTGGGAACGCACCAGAGGAGAGCCCTATATGTAACATTGACTAAAAGTGATTATTCGTGTGTACAATAGGGGTAAATAATATGCCTAAGCACTAATGTTTTTTACTATTTCTAATGGAAATCAACCTAACTTTAAATTACCTGAAGTCAGCTATGTACGAGGGGTCGCCGGGGACAAAGGTGATGGTGTTTGGCGCTCACCCTGCATGGTTGTTAATGTTTTTGCTACATATTTTCTCGTCTTGCGTTTTCAATTACAATTTCTATTTTTTCCTTGTAAAGTGCGCTCCTAGGCCCGGCCCTAGTGGTAAATACGACTCTGTGATATTCTATCTTCCAAAAACATAGTTTTATGAAAATGACTTGTTAACTTATGATTGGTGATAAAACTTTTCCCTCCCTTTTGGGAGCCGACTTAATTTGACTGTATCGCTGCCATTTTCTGAGTGAGTGGAAAGCTGGGTGCTTTCCACGTTGGAAGTAATGCTGGATGGGACATTCTCGCCTTTGTCCTCTCTTTTAATGGGTGGGAAAGGAGGAGTTGGGAAGAAAGTCCGGAGATCACGTATTAAGTTATGTCATAGGTGGTCAGATCTTGGTAATAAATCGTCTGTTTCCCGTCGGTGAGCTACTGGAGTTACTGGCACCGAACGTAGCATGAAATCATAGCTTTGGAATGCGTGGTTCTTGGTTGAGATGGAAAAAAATACTTCTAAAATCATATTGAAAGATTGAATAAAGAAAAATATTCTTGTTTCTTTATCATCCTAATGTGCACTTGACCAAATGTTATACAGGGTGCCCACTATCCACAAAATCACTTGTGATATGAATTATCACAACGCAAGCTAGCGCCTGCTCTAACGAATCCGGCATCTAGTGTAGTGGCTTAGCGAAATAATCGTGACAGACTTGATTAAAGCGACAGATTTTGCATAGTTCTTCTATACTCTCAATACAATCAATTTGTAGGGAGGTGCCCGATTTTCGTGTCCGCCATCTTTATTTTCTTCAGGGGTTTTCGGCTTTTCTTCGCAAATCGCTGATTACCTCCCCTAATGGTTGAGATTACAGGAAAATTGTTCAAATACCTGATTTACCATTAAATTCCCTATAATTTGAGCCAAATACCGCTTTCGTAGATTTCATAGTTTCCGAGACACAAGCTTTCAAAATTTTATCATTTTTAAAATTTTCGACTTTTCCTAAAAAATCGCTGATTATCTCCCCAGTGGTAGAGTTTATAGCAAAAAGTGTTCGATTAAGTTTTATTTCAAGTTAAATTTCCTACAATTTGAGTACAAGCTGCTGCTTGAATCAGTCAGAACCGCACGCGCACACTGCTTCCGTTCTGACGAGATCAACAGCTCAACTGAGACCCCGATAGGTGATCATGGGATATCATACCCCATGCTCCTCCCACCGGGATTCCCTTGGCTGTGGGTCTCTTCAGGTTAAGCTCGATCCGTTTTATTATTTTCTGACAATACATGACATAGTGATACAGATATACAAATGGTGAGCAATAGGTATCAGGTAGTCTACGTGGCAAATATGCAGATTCATAGAATACACTACAGCAATGTTGTCGGACATATGTAACCGCACTCGCCCGATATTCACTCGGAGTTCAAACAATCTTTCAAATCTTGATTTAAATGAATATCAATACAAGCCGGTGGACATAAGCGGAGTCCCAGATCGCTCGCAACGTGTGAACTAATAGGAAATGGATAGTATGTTGTGCTTAGTAAACTAAATGGATAAATTAAATCAAAATTACGACAAGTTGATTAAGAAAACAGAACAACTTTATTTTCCGTAATTTACACTTACGAACTGCAAGGCTGAATCATTAGTTTTCACAAACAACCAAACAAAGTTATCGAGTTGATTTTATATTGAGCAATTCCTCAAATAACTAATTAATTAATTGTTAATTGAGATTTCAACAGATAATTCGAGCGCTATTTATTTGTAAACCCTTTATGTATTTCAAAATGTTCCCTCTTAAATTCTGTAGATTAAATTCGAAATGACTTAAAAGCAAGGATTCGAAATTTTAGTTATAATAAATCTCGATCACCTTCTCTCGGTAATTACTGTCCAATGAAACAATCAATCCATGAAGTTTATTTAACGTTCCAACAAGACGTATAAGGAGGGGGGAGGGGGAGAAACAGAAACCCATTCACAGAAAGAAAACGTCACCACCTTCACTCTATAATGAACTAGTTGCAAGGAGAAAAATAGAAGGGGAGGGAATGAATCCGTTCTTCAGGAAGGGTACACCTGTACATACGATCACAAAACCATGGCCCTCAAGCCAACGTCACCATTAGCCATCGTCGCCTCCGCTCCCTGTTGCACGAGTTCAAAGTAAAAGAGAAGAAGAGGGGGAGGGGAAGAAACAGATACCATTGGAAACTAACAACGTACTTACTTCGCCTCCACGTAACCTTTCATAGAAACCCAAAGGGGAGGTTATACCTTCTCAACGTGAATTTAAAAATAATCGAACTGTTTTTTCTGACTGATTAAACTTGCTATTACATGAAACCAATTAACAACTTTCGTTTATGAAATAACTTAATTTAATTCACAAAAGCCTAAGGTATTAATCTCGAATATTTAGTTCACAAATGCAACTGAATTACCATAATACTTTAGAATGCCCCATGCAGACGGCATCGCCATTTAACTTCTTGCAAAACAACGAGACTGAGTATTTTTGTTTTCTCAAAGACAAATTAGTTTAAAAACTTTCTTCAAATTAACTGTTTAATTCAAGTATTATTATTTATAATATTAATAAATTATTCTAAGCATGATTCTAAGCTATTCGATGTCGGATTAAACCACAATTTACTATGTCGCAGCAGCAACCAAAAGTCGACCTTTCTATGTAACCAACAAACCCAAACAGTAGCGAGATATCGCCTTCACCGCGAAACAAGGCCGAGGTAGCGACTCGCGCAGGGTGGCCAATTTCAAGATTAATTCACTAGAAAAAATTGCTAAATATAATTTACATGTTAGGATTCAATCCAAACAATTGTAGACATGTAGTTTCGAACACTACACATAATAAGCACTTGTTTAGGATACATGAGAAAGGCCGCCACAGCTGCGGCAAGAAACTCGATGACAAGGATAGGATATGTTTGAGAGAAGCGAGCCACAAACATTTCGGTACCATCTTCGAACACAACTGCGATGGACATAGGGGTGCCATCCGCAAACAGAGTAGTACGGATAAAGTCGGGTTGAAAACAAATCACAAGGCACTGATAAAGTTTTCTTAAGAGGGAGATGGAGTTGGCTACAGCGGCCTGCAAAATAAGCGCCCAGTTTAACATGGGTTTTCACACATTTCTAGGAATATCGTAGTTTCGTTTGGTTCCTTCGAAAAAATGACTCAATAGCCCCTTCAACACATTTCTTGGAATTATGAAGGTACTTAAGTGAAAATCGTGCGTGCTATTTTCTGTTCAGAAATAAGGACTATTATAATGGAAAGTTCCATAAGAAAGTTGTTACACGGGCTACTAAATCATCCTTTATTTCTAAGAAAACATACGTCGTGGAGTCTTCAGTTATTTACTTTTACTAAAAACTTTGGTAAACTTTATTTTTATATGGGCCAGTCTAGTAACTTTGGACTTCGACCCGTCACGATTTTCTCTTAGCTGTTAAGTGTTAAAAATCCACACCCATGCCTCTTCCGGGAATCGAACCCGGGACTTTCGAGCCGATGGCCTACCGCCGCAAACCGCTCGACCACCGGGCCGGCATTTACTTTTACTATGCCATGTATTGTATTTAAGGGGCTATTGAGCCATGTTTTCGAAGTAAGCACATAAAACCATGATATTCGTAGAAATGTTTGAAATCCATGTTAAATTAAACACTTATTTTGTAGGCTGCAGTAGCCAAGTCCCTCTTTCTATTAAGTTGAAGCATTGTCCACTGAGGAAAGATATTTTCGGTGAGAGTAGACACTAGCTGAAAGTTCAACGATGTAAGCGGATCGGCCGAACTGATGAAGCCAGTGATGACTGTTCGAAGACGGGAAGAGGTTATCGAAAATAGCGTTGCAGCAAAGCGTAAAATATGAAGATACTTAGGAAAAATAGACACTGATATAGTTATTGTTGACACTTTAACTCCTAGGTAAACGAGTTCCTTGGTATACCTAGAAGTTCCTATAGGCTCTAATACACTTTTCTTAATATTAACTGCAAGTGTAGAGTTGTATAGTATGGACAGTGCGTGATTCACTGGTGACACTGAGCCGTAAAGGAGTTTGTCATCATAATACAGAAGATATGCGCACACATCACTGAGGAGGAAGATTAATTCTTGTCGCATGGTCGTTTGCATTAATAATGATGATAATGTACATCCCATTGGTAACCTCTTAAAACAAAAGTATCTCTTACCACATTTAATACCGAAGAATTGACATGTATAAGCGGTTAAGGTTAATGAGGTCAATTTTGGCAAAAACAGTTTCTGTTGACACTTGGTTCACCAACTCCGTGACGCGTGGTAAGTGAACGGGAGGGGAAGAATAACAGGAGGTCCAATCATGGCAGTCGTATATTACCCTTCCACTGCCGTCTGGTTTCTCGACCACAAAAACAGGAAAGGAGTTAACTATTAAGTGAGGAGGAACTTCTAAGATGTCTGCTGACGACATGTTCTCAAAAAAGAATTAGTAAGAGCCCACGAGGATTGCCACGCATGGCAAAGGGACACTTATCCGACGGAGTATGATATATATTCGATGCGGTGACTAATTTCCCAGGGGACGATAAAGGCTTCAATATCTCAGGATTGAGAGACTTCGGCAAACTGTAGAACTGGGGAACGGAAGCGTCCCAATTTTCATAATGGTCCCTGTCCAAAGCAGAATCTCCGGGCGTCCCTGGTTCATCTTTTTTAACGGGAGGAGCGTCTTCTGGATGGTCTACATCAGGTGCAGGTTGGAATTTGCTGAGATCTTGCATGAGTTGTCTCCAGAATTTCCACTCATCGGGTAATACGTTCCAGGGTTCCTGGATTCGAAGGTCGCGAAGAATATCGAAGATGTCTGCCTGGGCCTAATACAAGAACATCAAGTGGGGATCGTCTGGAAGCCACTGTAAATGTTCTTGGTGAAGGTCATGTTCAAGTAAAAGGTCGGCGAGGGGATCTTGGACTTGCATCGGCGGCTCAAAAGCGGGCGTCTTCGTACTGGGCCATGTGGCCGAAAGGATCCATTCAAAAATCAACTGGATTATGAAGAGCTTGGGGCCCCTC
>JAGDQP010026647.1:0-12301 GCA_022664845.1 Lepisma saccharinum
ATGTGTGTGTGTGTGTGTGTGTGTGTGTGTGTGTGTGTGTGTGTGTTGTCTGCTGAAATCCGTGCGTTCTGTATTATCCTCCCCCCCACCTGGCTAAAAAGTTTAATTCGCACACTGGTGCCATGTGAATGTAAGGATTTTGCTTCGCAAGTAATCACATCACATAACTCTTTTGCTTCCCTTACCCATTCCATTCTTTCACTCCTTCTCCATTTTGATACCGTGTTTGCATTTTCTGTTGTTTCACTCGAATCATCAAGCTGGTCTTTAATATGCCTAATATTTGTCCTAAAGCAAAGTTGAAAATAGCCTTTTTGCCAAGGAATGGTCAATTAATCAATTTTGAAGTTGATTAAACAAAATTTCCACAAGAAGCATTAATTTACTTTTAAAAAAGGCCAGAAATTAAGATGGCTGCTAATAAGTGTTTTCTTGAGTACTTCTGGGCGACGGATTGTGTTTCAATTTTCCTCTTCCTCCATCTTCACTATCTTATTTATGCATTGAATAATATCTTTGTTATGTTCATAGACAGCATTTACGATTCTGGACGGGATGTTCCAATTAGAGGGCTCCTCGCTCCACCCCCTACTTTTAACATTGTTCAAAATATTTCTAAACCTAAGAGCACTATCAAAAATGTAAGTTCATAGCGGACTAGAGCTTACAAATTACCATGAAATACAATGGACAACGATCTCGAAATCTTGTCAATTGATGAATTCTGAGACTTCAGTAAAATAATGACATCATAATCTTTAAAAAAGTATCACTTATCAATGGACAAGATCTCGAGATCTTGTCCATTGTATTTCATGTTAATTTGTAAGCTCTAGTGGGCTATGAACTTACATTTTTGATAGTACTATTAGTTTCTTAAATATTTTTTAAAATATTTAAAAAGGGGGGGATTGGGGACTAAGAGAAAAAATGTATACAGACACCTTGGGAAAATTTGAGAAAAAATATTACATTTCTATTCATAAACGCAGGTTTCCTCATAAATAGATTCACTTGATGCCCGTAACAATGTATACACACAGCATTTGAAATAGAACGATGCAATACCATAGCTTTAAAATTATGATTATGCTTTAAAATTAAAGTTACATGAGTCACCCGCAATGACCTCTGTCTGAAAACGATACTGGAATGACTGCTGATGCTGCCAAAAATTTCATGAATATATGAAGACAGGAAGAGGAGAGGACACTTAAATACGTTTGTCCATTTCCAGTCTAAACCAATATGGACCAAATTTTCAGTTCTAACTCAGCCTTTTACGCTTGATATCGCTGTGTGGCCCATTTCTTATTCATGGTTTAATTCTGGCAAAAAAGAAAAAGGTAAATATTATTTGCATTATTTTCTATTACATACAGAGTACGGAATAACTCAGGATGAGGATACGAATAACTCAGGATTTAGAACTTAAATAAAAAACTTGTCGCACAGCGATAAAAAGCGTAGAAACTTGAGTACTCCAACATCCAGAAAGTCGCGCGCGAGATTCAGCATTCTTTACTAACTTCGTTGTTGAAACTTTGAAAGAATGAAGGAACATATTCACGCGTGCGCGCGCGCACACACACACACACATATTTATATATTTAAATATACATACGCTCACACACACATACACGCTCTCTCTCTCTCTCTCTCTCTCTCTCTCACACACACACACACAGAGAGAGAGAGAGAAACTACAAGTAAATGAAGGGAACTAGCAGACGACTTGATGCAAGTTTACATACTGCTCATTCCCCCAGAGTAGGAATGTAACACAATGGGACCTGGGGATTAGAAAAGTAAGAGGACTCATAAAATATTTCTCTCTGGGAACTGCGGCGTGCAAAAATGTTATAACTTCCAATTTCCTGCGATTTATGTTCGCCGTTCACAAATAGTAGAACAACTCATCATTTTTGCAGTGTTTGTACTGTAAGCATTTACTAATCAAAATTGACACAGCACTCCGATTTTTGATTTGCTTTTTTCTAGTTCTGAGACGCACGAAGAGAAGATATCTTGTCACTTTCTTGCACATGTATGTGTTTGGGTGAGGTGGGATTATTTTACACATTTTCCAAGGGAACGATTCAAGACTAGACGTTCCTTGACCTTTCTGTACCAATGAATCAATGAGTAGAAGTTTCCCACCAATGACGGCTAATCATATTTGAATTGCCACTTATTTTTTTGTTAAAGATGGAGTAAGAGGTATGCAATATTTCTAGCTGTTTTAAGGTTTCAAAGAATTTCAACAAGTGGTGGCACAGTGTAATTTAACCGCCTCTCGAAAGCATAAACAACGATTATTTCTTGTATTCACACTCGCAGTTTGCGATTCCCCACGTTCTCTCTAGACACGCTGTTTAGTTTACTGAGGAAATGGCGATCCCCTGCGTTCCCCCTCATTTCCAACACTGATCAAAGCATTTCTTCCAATACCGGTACTACAAATTTTACACGTACTCTGAAACGTACAGAAAGTTGTTCCTAATTTGTTACTCTGAAGCACTATGTATCAAGCTCCTATTTTATTTCAAACATTTTTAGCACAGAAACTATCTGATTGTACAATGTGAGTAATAAGAAAGATAAATTGCAGTAATATTCACGAAAGGTAATACATGCCTCCTGAAGCCTTACCTTAGTCAAACCCAGTAGAATGAAACGCTTATCAATATGGGGAGCAATCTGGTTTGGTAGAGACAGGCCCGTTTCATTGATGAGATTTCCCCAAGCCAACGAAGATAATTGTGGAGCTGAAACAATAGAATTTATTATCTTGTATTAGCACCTCTCAATGCTATGTTCTAAGAGAAAACAAAAACGTAACTGTAACATGAGATGTAATGCCTCAGGATATCATAAAATATCTATTTTGCTGATGCTGAAAGAAATTACAATTTCTCTACATTCTGTTGTAAATTAAATTTTCATATGGAATTATTGATTTCATACACATAGCACAAAGGCATTATCCCGAAAGCGCTTAGAAGGCGAAGCATATCAAATTATAACCAATAATTATCCGGGAAAGAATGATTAAAACTATTATTAAACCTTGTAAAAAAAATCTCAAATAGATTAATTTATATAATGGCAATAATCGGAAGAAAGAGCCGATTGAACTATTCGTCTGGTTAGAGGTTATACTGGCAATTAAGAATCTTTGTGCTCAATTCGTACAATAATTATAAAATCAAAACTAATAAAATATGAATAGTAAGTTATACATTACTGGACACTGAAAGCTTACCGCTGAGAGTGACTCACGATTGCGTTGAAACTGAGTAAACATGGAAATATGACTCAATGAAATCCGGTAATAACTTAATTATTTACAAAATACCATATCAGCATTATTTTTCACTAGGGTTTAAAATGTCAACTAGTGATGATAATAAAAATCAACACTATAATAAAGAAATAACAGAGGAATCATGAAAATACTTACAAATAAATCACGGGCTCATACAGGTTCAAGATAACTACTTTTCAAAAGGTTTCTTGAATATACTTTTAGGAAAGAAAAGTATGAGAACATAAGGAGTGTTAGAAACTTGAGAATATAGTTAAAATTATTTATTTTCTATTGATATTCTAACGTAAAAGAAACAGTTAATATTTAGCCTAAATAAACCTAACTAAAACTGCAAAAATTGTTCGTGTGATAATTAGCTTTGGCTATAAAGCAGTGATCAATTTGTGCAATTTTCAGTGAACGGAAAGAATTTTGCAAGCACATCTTACTTCAGAAACTTTTGACGTCCTGTTTCGGGAAACAGCGCTAGAGAAGATTTTCTTCATAGAACGGAAATACCACCCACTTCCTACAAATCAAATACTAGTGCCGAGAAATTTAAGACTGGCAAATTAGGATTATAAGCTTATAGGAAGAGGTTTCACTTGAAGACGAAATAGACTATAGCACATGGATGAGTTAGGGAAGCAATGATATTTATTTCTGATGATACGTACAACAATTATTTTTCAAGCCTATTGAAGTTCCTTTGGTTTACCAGAGCCCATGTTGAACATGTGTATATACTAAAACACAGGTAGAGGAAGTAGGCCTATTACAGACATGTCAACTTTCACGCAAAATGCGTGAGAAACTAACAAATGCGTGAGAGATTTTGTGGTTTAGAAGGTCTAACGTCTGTGTTGTAACTCTTTAGCATGTTTTTTAGTTTCTCAGCAAGATCCTGCATTTCCTTCCTTCCAGATTGGCAACTCCCCTGCATTCGAACTTCTCTAGGTTGACATGTCTGCTATTACGGAGAGCCTAACCATTACCTAAGTAATTGAACCTGTATACTGAGTATGATATAATATTCTTATACCTTCGTGGTAGTATGGTGTATAAAGCAATGTTCTGATTTATAACCTAAGAGTATGTGACTATTCATCTTTAAAACGAATATCTTAGCAGAAGGTTTAGTAGGGTTTATTTTACGCTGCGTATCAGCAAAAGATTTAAGTTATCCTGCTGAATATGAACGCTGACAAGAGTAAAATATAATTATATTTATTATTATTTGAATTTCTCTTTATGCAGTATTTATCCGAGTCTCACGACCGTTTCATCGACCTAGCGACTGACAACCTCAAAGAAGTTATGGTACAGACATAAATTTTCAATTGCCTTTTTAAAAATTTGATTTAATATAAAACTGCCTTCTTTGTTGAAATTATATTCATGTATTGTTATTTCAATCGATTCTTTTATAATAATTTAACAAGAATCATTGGTTTTAAACAGCCCGTAGACCTAAACATGAATGGTCTCTTTAATATACTTGAATGTTCGTCCACGGCTGATCTTTCCGTGCTTTCCTTATTATATTTCATTTGTAGCTAATAATCAATTGTTTACTCTGATAATGAATCCTCTAAATCAAAGCGTAACTTCTTTCTTTTTTCAATGTGAGAGATCAGAATAGAATTTGCCACAGCATCCTACACCATTACATGCACCCCTCCTATGTGTTTTAATGTTCCTTTCTCCAGAATACACCAAGTATCACAACTTTCCTTCATAGGTATGAGCCACATCTTTAAAAAAATGTGACTCATATTTTTCGAATATCCTGTAGTACGTAGCTTTAAGAAGAATATTAAATAAGACAATACAATCATTTACTTGTCTGTAAATTAAGCTTAATTACTTGAATCAATAATTAATCATTTTTCTCTTTTAAGGAACTGAAATGAATAAAAATCTAACCTAATTGAAACAAAATATATAAAACAAACCTAAAATTAACGAGTCAACAATATTCCTATATTTGCCTGAAGATCTGAATGGCTTCCTTTTCATTCCAATTTTGAAGTAATTGCCAAATTCTCTTTTTGGAGTTAGGGCTAAACAATTTGTGATTGAATCCCCATTTGGTTTACAAAGGACATTATACATTGTGTTGTATTCATAGTTTCATTTGTCTGTTCACTTATCTTATTTTTTATTTTTCCACTAGATCTGTTGTCTAGGAGGTTTGAATATGTCTTCTTTTTCCTGAATCTCTGGCCACAGGCTGTCATTTCTTTCTGACTGAACATTCATGAAACTCTATTTCATGTCTTCTACATTGTCTGAATCCTGGTTTCCAGAAACCCTTTCTTCTTGTAATATCGGATTTGTCTTTGACATGTACTTCCATTGAAGGATGATTATTTAGATTCCCAGAACTTGCTTAAATTGGTGTTTTATTTGTTTTCTTTTGCAGTTAGTCCATGGTTCGAATTAATTAATCTATGTAATTCTTCTTCTGACCTTTGAAATTTTCGTTCATATTCCCAATATATTTGTTCATAGTAGTATCCAACTTAATAATTTCGTCTTTCTGCTATTGGATCCATGTTTGTAAGACGTGTACTTGCTCCACAGTCTTTTGATAACACTCTATTACTCCTACAGTGTCTTACAGGATTCTTAATTTAGATACGTCATATGCAGAAAATCTATGCTTTGGGACCCAGTTTTTGTGAGTATTATTGACACATTGTGTGTTCTCATACGTCATAGACATACAATGAAAGCTCAGGATCCTTCTTAGGGTAGTTATGGAGCTTGTGCCTCAAATATCGTTATTTTATATTAAAGAAGGAAAAAACATGTTTCGTTTTAGCGGAGTTCTGTGCGGAGCGCATGAGAACAATTAGTAAGACGGCAACGGTGACTTCCTTTTTCCACTGGAGTCTCATGAACGAAATGACAATTGAAACAAAAGAGCATGGAAGCCGAAGATAGGGAGCAGCGTTTGTTTTAGTGGCGACTGACTCTTCATTTGCTTTATACTGCTGTTCTCGTGTGATCAGGTCGGACGAAACGAAAAATTGATATCCAAGTAAGACAATTGTGCAGCCAACTGGTGGTTCCTGTTGTTAGTCCACGTTGTTAGCCATTCGTCAACTGGATTCCATGCTGAAAAATATTCGAAGCTGTGTTATTGATAATAATTTGTGCTTGTGTTGAGTTCCAGCACGCCAAAGATTTCAAGTAGTAACTGCAACGATCACATTTATGCACATGGCTAGAAGGAAAAAAATATTAAATAAAAATTGCAGAAATCCTGACTGCCTGATGAAATGTTGAGTGCCGCAGCGAGAAATCTCTCTTATCTATATATACTCTTTGAATTTCAAATATTGTCAGTTCCAATATGAATAAGAACACATGGCATGCTACTTCCTTTCCCATCTGGGAGTGTAGTTATTTTTTTTTCGAAAAAAAAAAAAAAATGTGTAGCAAGTGCCATAATATCTTGACTAGGGGGATCGTTTGATATCTCTCTTTTCTATTTTTAGCTACAACATAACACGTTAAGGGTAAAAATCAAGTCCTTTACTTTACATTTTCAACGATTCAAACTTTCAGTACTTAGGAAAGCCACATTGTTGCATCAGAATTTTAGGAGTGAGGCCGGAAACACGACCAAGAAGAAACAATCAGGTATCCAAAATGAAGATTCTGAATGAAGTAGACCGTGGTGCATTAAAGAAAACTGCAATTGCTGAGAAATAGTCCATAAGAACTGTACGTGCATAACCGTAGTGAGTTTATACTGTATTACCAATTGTATGGTATGCACGTAATTACTATACTGTAATACTGCACTGTATGTGTAATACTGTATAGGATTGTCTATTGTATGTATGCATTTCAATAAATACTGCACGTAAATAAAATGTAGCGGTAAAAACACTACGGATCTGAAAAAAAAAAAAAAAAACTTGAGGTGTCCTTGTTAACACGAATTTCTTTAACACGAACTCTTGATTTTTCGGTCCCTTGAAATTCGTGTTATCGATGTTTTACTGTGATATTTTCATATACAACTCGTAGACTATTTTACATTAGAACTTAACAGTAACAACAAGAAAGACGAGCAATGGGAAAGGAAATTGAACGGAAACAGGCATGACCTTGAAGTAAGGTATGATCCCGGGATCTGCCTTAGGACGGAAAATCTTCAGTCAGGGTGCCCGGCTCCTGGAATGGAATCCCGCACGCCTCGCGTGCGAAGCCAACACTAAAGCATTGAGCCACGGGAGCTCGGTATTCCATTTCATATCGCTTTTAGTTTACAAAATGTTAGTTAGTGTTGACATTAATAAACCCTACGTGTTTTCTTTTGAGGGAATGAAGTCAAAGTATGATGAAATCAAACTATTAAGAACACAAAGAGTTAGGGCCTAGGCGCATCAAGTGTGTATGAACTGGAAATTATTATTTGACGATTAACAAAATACATAGATTAAAGTAGTTATTGTACATAAACATAACCTTAAAATAAGACTGATTTCGAATGTAAAACTTGGAGTACGCATCATAAGTGAGTGCTGGACATCGGTATACCATTAGTAAGTTGTCGAAAGAATAATCCATGCTTAGAATTGCGAGCAAATATTCTACGTAACTGTTATAAGTATTAGGAAGTTCCAAAGAAACAAGATAAATTACGTTTGTTGTGATTTATTATAAGACGTGCATGCTTTCAGAAACGCTGGAAAACATAATTAACTTGCTAAAAATCCTAACGTGTTTTCCATAACAGCAAGACATTGCGTATCAAAGTATATAAAGGCAAATTTAAATTCAATACATTTGTATAGTAATAGCGATAAATGACTTATTCAGTGCGTAGACTAATTGAAAGTGCACATTACTATTACTACTGTACCTTAGAAGAGTAGATTATTGAGTGAAATTATTTCGTCAAATGATTATTTTATCCGTGTCAAGTGAGTTGTCTTCGTGGATGTTCCGACATGACAGTGTTTTTGTGATTCCAACTATTGTCACCGAAGACTGTTATTCGTAGATGTTCCAAACAAGTATTAATTCGTTGTTGAGTAAGAAGAGATAGGAATTGCTTCGTGTATTGGATTCTGATGAAACGTACTGGATAAACTGTTTCACCATTTTTCTATTAGAAATACTTCATTGAATTTATTAGTAAATTATATATTTTGAAAACAGACTCACACAGGGTATTTTATTATAAACACGTAATATTTTCTTTTATTACTTATCATATAGAAATTGATTTAAACTTATCGATGTCAATTTCGGTATTTTTTTAAATAACTATAAAGTTTAAGAGCTCTGAATAAGTATTTAAAACTGGAATTTGATGTGTATGAGTCATGAAATGTACTCGTTAGAAATTAAAATTAAGTTCATTCTTTGTTCATTTGAAGCAAAATAAGTGAATTCCAGAAATATATAGGATTTGGCATATTTCGAGCGAATTACTCACAAGTGAAATCTCCGTTGGACAGTTTCAACCGAGAAGGATAGAATATTTCTACTTTCAGGATTTTTTTCGGATTTTGTTTCTTTTGATCACCTAACATTGTTCTCGACAATTTGCGTTAATTTTTAATTTTTCTTCCTTTTTTTCATGTTTTTTCGTGGTTGTCATCAGTTTTCGACGCAATTACTCAGTTGAATTTAGAATGCTTTTTAGATGTGTCTATTTGAGATAATTATTTTCTGAGTTGATTATTCATGCGTAAATACATCTATTATTTATTTTATTTATGCGTCAACGCTCAGAATTGTAATTGTTTTGCGTCTTTTGCGTCTATGGTGCACCAGGCATATATATATTTAGTAAAATAAGATAATTTGAGTGTTTTAAATATAATCTAAAGTTGCTATACAAGCTTACAGAACATTTCGTTATTGATACTTATATAAATGTATTTAAACTATTTAGTAATTTACTTACCACATAAATAACCGCCAGGAGAAACTTTTCATAGAAGAAATATTATTTTCCTCTTTTGAATTGAAAATTTATAGTATGATAACTATAATTTAAGTATTGGTAAGAAACTGTTGTCGAGAGTTGTCTTTCACATTAAAGCATTTTATTGAATGATAAGAAAATATTACTTATGTAATAACATTATAAAGTTTTGAAAACATTCATTGTACAATTTTGAAACTTGATCAGAGTATTCTTAAAAGTAAAAATAAGACCATCATATGATAATATTGATTGCACAATATAATTATTATTTATAAATACATTAATAGATGTGGACGTTAACCAGAACAGCATATTGTTGTCAAGTCGCGTATTGCATTATTTATTCAGCGATTGTATTCAGTCAGCAAGTATTTAAATTCAGTATTCAACTTATTAAATTGCATATTTTGATTATCCATACCTACAGTGTAAATTAAATACACAGATATCAATAATAAAGATACTTTCAGTTAACAATTTATTATCTCAGTGTGATACATTTACTATTCAAACTAATTGAAAGGTTATATAAAAATCATATAATTAAGGTTCTATTTCAATTTTCTAGCATTAGTGATAATCAGAAGAATCATATTCACGCCGCTTATCATTACTTAGGTTAAATAGATAATAATTACCATAATTTCAATTTTAAGATTCAATTGCTTCTTTTATTTAATTAGCTGTCTATTATATATTTTTTTTAGAACAGTGATAACACTCATTTCATAATTTGTTAGTACACCAGGATGATCGAACAAACCGTTATAGTTTTAAGGTGATAAAATTAATTTTAGTGCCCTTTATATTCAAACCCTCAAAATTGCTATTCCAATTGTCACCACTGAAAGCTATGTATTTATCAGATATTTTTGCTTTTGCAAATGAATTAAAGACAACTGTAGAAACTGTGTCAGACTTCTAGTCTTCAAATGGTGGAACATCTAACAATTTAAATGTGACATATCTGCATTCATATCTAAGTATTCTATCAAAATAGAACACATCTTTATTGTTGGATGGTGATTGAAAGGCCGACACATTATTTACTATAGCTTCTACTTTATTTCTTGCTATGGAACAGTGTCGGATCTAGAAATTTTCCTACGGAGAGCAAAGTTAAATTTTGTCGCCCTTTCCACCGCCCCTTTTGTCGCCCTTTCCATTCTTTTCTAGACAAACAACACGACCAACCAACGCGACGGCCACAATATTGTCTGGTATCACGTAGTGTACTTTTTGTTATCTTCTCTGGAGCGTGTCGTAGCATCGCTATTACTAACTCCAGTAAGACAGTAGATATGCCTACTTGACTTGAATCGCGGTTTTGAATTTTAGAGATGAAGGTAGGTTGTATGAAATAACATAAAAATGTCTTAGTGCGCCGGTATTGAAATTTTGAACACGTTTAGGTCAATTTCAATTTAATAGGCAATTTTACTTCCTTTTTAAAGGAGATTTTATTTTTACTTTTAACTGTTTGCCGCCTCCTAAATGTGCCGCCCGGGGCGCTTGTCTCCTTTTGCCCCCCTTAGATCCGGCACTGCTATGGAAATGGGGGTGGTAATCACTACTCATAGTTCGTTTAACTTAAAATTATATATCATATGCTCAGCACATTATTCGTGCATACAGCAGGCCTATTTGTTTCCTAGTATGGTGAAATGAACATCAGTTACTAAGCTATATGATAAAGTACAAAAGTGTATACCCTAAAAAAGAGTACATGTACTCTTAAAAGAGTACGACTGACGTACCGTAAATTTTACTTGTAATAGACGTCGCATGAAAAAGTGCTGTACTTTTATAAAATGAAAAATCTAACCATTCGTTACTTCTGGAAAATATTTTAGAAACATTTGGTGTACTTTTTTTGAATTTACCTCTCACCACAGAGTGCAATAAAACAATAATACACATAACTTCGCACAAATCCAAAGCACAAAGGATTTTTTTTTTAACTTATGAAACTGCATTGTTTCTGTTTATTTTTCTACATAAAGTGAGTGTGTGATTGTAGGAACAAATGGAACAACTGCAAAGAAGAGATAACGTAGAACAGGTATCCAACTTAAAGAATCTGAGTTTTAAAAGTGAGTAAGTGAAGGATGAAAGGAAATAAAAACGTTCATTGGCAAAATAGATATTCACTAAAAACATTGTTTTAGAACGATAACACTGGTCAACAATAAAAAAACTTTATTCTTAATTTCAGGGGTCCCGACTGTATTTCGGTGTGTTGAAGTCGAAAATAACATTTAAAAAGTCGCATCCCCTGCCATTTTGTCACAAATTGCATGCATGCATGTGAGTCAAAAGTTGCAGTACAGTTCATAAACTATCAAGGAAATGAAGCATCCTAGTACACAAATGTAGAATCGTGAGAAATGGTTACAGTTTGGAGTAGATGATCAACATGGTCTCCATATTGAAATCCGCCAATTTGCATGGAGGTCATTTTTTTTTTTTTTCAAATGGCAAGTGGATCCTATGACATATCGAACAACACGAGAATGTTCCCAGAAA
The DNA here is from genome assembly GCA_022664845.1 of Lepisma saccharinum. Classification (NCBI taxonomy): domain Eukaryota; kingdom Metazoa; phylum Arthropoda; class Insecta; order Zygentoma; family Lepismatidae; genus Lepisma; species Lepisma saccharinum. Next base: position 11,796 of record JAGDQP010026647.1, read on the forward strand.
GTCTTATCCGGTATTCATTTGACCTACTTGTTACGGTGTCGGAGTTATCTTCATTGAACATTTGCAATACATGTGCTCATGTTTTCAATTATCCAGCAGCCCTTAACTCCGACACCGCAACACTTAGGTCAAACTGACACATGGAATGGCTTTTTGAAAACGTTTTCGTGTTGATCAATGTGTTAGACCAGTGTTTCCCAACCTGGGGTCCGCGGACCACCAGGGGTCCCTGACAAGCATGTAAGGGGTCCGCAATACTTTTTCATGTAACGATACAATTTCCTTTTATAAATAATTTTAAAACACGATAGTATTTACTACGAAAGTCAAGTTAAAACCAAACTAAACCAATACAATAAATAAAATGAACGAACAATAACATTTAGAAGCGACTGATATGGAGCGGAGAGGGAAAGAAGAGCACGAACGCATTTTAAAGTGCAACTATCCCATTTACTTCCAATGTATTTCATATTCTTAAAACCGTTAGAACTTGGTGTTTTTTT
>JAGDQP010026647.1:12701-25717 GCA_022664845.1 Lepisma saccharinum
ATTTTGAGGTACGCTGGCTATCTCGTGGAAGAGTCCTGACTCGCATATTTGAGATACGTGATAAGAAGAGACTTTTCGGGTTGATTCGAAATTGCAACCAACACTACTTAAGTGATTTTTCTTGGTTTTCGACAATTCCTTATTCGTCAGATATTTTCTCATTTCTCAATACATTAAATTCAATGCTCCAGTGTCATTGTATTTTTAGTGAAAAAAAAAATAAAAAATAGCTACAATTTAGGCCCCCGAATCGACAGTAAGGAATGCGATTCTATTCCAACGCTCAACGAATTTCTTTCGGCAAGTGAAACAAAACTTCCGAATAGAAATCTGGGAGCATGAAGGAGCATTTGCTTTATTTGGGTTCCCAGCTGAGAGCTTATCTTCCGGTCTCCTACGAGAAAAACAATTGAACAAAAAAAACCTTTTCTAAACAATGAAAATTAGCTGTTACTAAATGAAGAAGACACGAGCTTACTGAGTTTTCCTGCTATTCCTCCTTGAAGTTGTTGTTTCCCAGTTTGCGTTTGCTAGTAATGATAGACTTTTGGTTTTATCCGCGGTCTTTGTATAGTGATATTCCGAGAAAGAGATTGTCATATCTCTTTCGCGACTACTTGTGCGAGTCAACATTATCTGTACTTGTTTGTATGAAAAATAAGTACTAAAAGAGACTTGATATAGAACCAGATCTGAGCTGAAAGTATCTGCTTTGAAGCCAGATATAAAAAAGTTGACGGACGCAAAACAATGTCAGCCATCACACTGAAGAATAGTAGGCAAACAAACTCAATACTTTTTAGTAATATTGCTATTAATTCGCGAATTGCAGTATTGCTGGTAAAATGTACTCAATTGTACTTTCATGTATTGAAGTTGTACGTCTTTTTTAAAGCTATAGATCTATTGATACTTTATGTGTAATGTTTTCTTTGGTTGGAGAAGCAAAGGTCCGCAAAGAAACTAGTAATAAATCAAGGGGTCCGCAGCCTGCAAAATGTTGGGGAACACTGTTAGACGATCCACTTTCCGTTTGAAAAAAATACCTTCATCCAATATGGCAGATATCAAGATGGCAGCTACGTTGATACTGTACTCCCAAATGTAGCTTTTATCCACCATTCTACATTTGTGTACTGCAATGCTTCAGTTTCTTATCGGTTTGTGAGAGAAGGCTGTGTTGGAGGTCTATTCAAATGACAAGGGGCAAATTTTCAGTGAAGATAACTCAGACACCGTAAGAGGTTGGTCAAATCTGACACCTCTAATGACTTTCTGGAAATATTCTTGTAGTGTTTGATGTCACAAGACACACTTGCTATGGAGAAAAATTACCTTCATCCAATATGGCGGATTTCAAAATGGCTGCCACGTCGATCATCTAATCCAAAATATTAGCGCCATTCCACGTTTACCGCCATTCCACGTTTACCGCCATTCCACATTTTTATACTACAATGCTTCATTTCTTTGACTGTGAACTACAAGACTGTACTGTGACTTTTGACTCACTCTGTATTTACAAATATCCATACCGGTTATGAAAAATGGTGGGTGATAGCGACAAACGGTGGTCATTACATTCTTTTCTTTAGTTCACAATGGTTCGTGGTGTCATCAAATCTTGGAACGTTAATTAAACTTATTTCCCGACGTCATAGAATGATGAAATGTTGCACAGCGACTTAAGTCCGACGACAATACAATATTCCATTGTTACTTTCATATATTTCTATATGTTTGTATATTTTAAAAGCAAATTTTAATAGTTCTTCTTATTCTCAACTTTTTCCTGAAATAAATACTAGCCTGGATTTTCCTGGTTGCAGAACACTTTAGGATATGGGTCACAAAACATTTAGCTTGAGGAAATGTATCCGAACATCAAAATAACTCGAAGTAAAATTAATAAAAAACTTTTTAAAGACATTCATTTCTTAATCAATTCGTACTAAAAAGTGAAAAAAAAAATGTTCATGCATGATTAAAAAGAAAAGAATGGGACGTGTCATTTCAAGAATTTATAAAGTGACTGCATATGAGAGCGCCCCCTGCTTTTTTTTAATCATGCATAAACATTGCTTTTTACTTTTTAGTACGAATTGATTAAGAAAAGAATGTCTTTAATTTTTTTTAACTCAGCCCCCCCCTCCCCCAATATATTTCGTACTAATTTTTAAGAACAGTTTTTCTGGGCCTTTATTTTGGTGACTAGTGTAATCAAAAATTATAATGAAAGATTGGAAAGATTGACTAAATGGCATTTTATGAAGAGGAAAATGTGTGCGCCACAAAAGAGGGAAAGCAAATATTGCCATCCTGACTTCGAAATCGAAGTATGAAGGAAAATGTGTAAATCAGCTAAGTACAGAAGCTACGTGGTGAAAAAGTGCTGAGCATACTAGACGAGAGACAAGAATACTGGAGATAACTTGGTTAGGACAATGATAACTATAACAATAGTTTCTCTTAAATACTAATGTGATACTCACGAAGATTTTGCTGATGAGAAGGTGCATCACCAGGATACTCTTGAGGTGAAGGGCATGGACGATACTTATGAGGCTTGCATGGCTTGTCCCGCTGACCTGGGGGAATAAAAGTGTGGCCTGGTGGAGCACCTCCTCCTCTCCAATCTGATGGGAAGTCATCATCTACTCCAGAAGGTCTTCTTTTGTTCCAGCCAGGAGGACTATATTCTCTGAACGGACTTCCACGACCTGGAAGGAAATACGGTCTATTTAATATTAAAGACAAATTTTTACATCAGAAAACTTGTCTCAAATTCGTAAGTTATAACAATGAAAGTGTAAAAGTCAGATCTGTGCTTAAAATCAATGCCGAGAGCAAAATTTGTATCACCCAAATCATTTGAGTTCTGTAGGTTATAATACCAAAAAATGTATTGTAGAATATGTCAAGAATATATTTTATTACACAACGTAATTTGTATAATTCTTAATTACGGAGTCAAGAAGTAAACCTATCGCATTTCCGAAAAGGTTTTCGATATATATATATATATATATAATGTGTGTGTGTTTGTGTGTGTGTGTGTAAAACCTTCAAAGTAACGGAAAACCAATACACGTTAATGGATACTGGGTGGAAGGCACTATTTGCTAGAGGGTATCTTGAGGAGACCATCTTAAATCTCTATCGATTTTTCAAATAGGAAGGTGCTAGTGCAACATAAGAATCTTGGTGAGAACTTCGCCAGAAATGCATTGATGAAATTAGATTTATCACAAATTTACTTTTGTGTGAGATAATGATTTGATTCGAAAAGTCTAGAAACACACTTTTCGTTTTGAAACCGTTCAAGAAATGAAAACCTAGTGCATACTAATGAGTACTGGTTGGGTGAGACTAGTTACAAACTATAAGAGCACCATGGCTGCCATCTTAAAATCACCCATCTCATCATATCTTACACGAATTTCTGAATAGAATAAGGGTTATTTAAAACATTAATTTAGACTGAAATTTTATCATAAGTTCGCTGTTCAAGTGATTCCTGACATAACGTACGTAGTCCAGGCTGTAACGTCCGGTAGTGGGTCCGAACCTCATTGTGGACCATCCTGACTGAGGTTTCGCAGGTTTTCCCTCAGTCCACCGGTCGAATGCCGTGATGGTACTTTCAGTAAAACCCTGGCCGATACCTTCCTCATCCTCTACTTACACCATCCCAGCCTGAGCCAAAGATGCCAAAAGTCCATAAATAAAATTCCAAGATTGATATAACGTTAGTCTGGTCATAACTTGAGCTTTTTTGTGTTGAAATACATACCAGTACCAGTACCAGCACTTATGAAATACATACCAGTGATATGAATAACAGATCTTGGGAAATGTGTTACATTAGGTAGACTTGCTCACATAGAAGTGCAATTTTACCTGTTAGAAGCATCTAATTCTTTCACATTGATTAAAAGAATAATATAATTAGAATTTTATGGACATGTTGGGCTATATGGTCCTCAGTGGCTTAATGGTAGAGAGGTCACCCCTGATGTTTGGGATCGTCGGTTCGATCCCTGCTCATGTCATGTGGTTTTTGTGGTGGACAAACAACGTGTGCGTGGGTTTTCTCGGGGTTCTCCCGTTTCCTCCCACTTTCGTCATTCCACTAATCATCCCATTATCATCCATCCAGCCTGAGCCAAAGTTGCCTATATGCTCTAAAATTAAATTCAAAAATTCAAGTATTGACCTATGTTTATCTAAAGTTTTTTTTTTAATGAGAAGTGAGTGAAGTTGACAACATATAGTACTAGATATTGCTAGTGACAAAGATGAATCCTGAGTTTCCAACTTTTAACATACCAACAGAACAAACAAAGCTGACCTATTTCCCATCATCTGTAGAGCAACTCTTGCATAAAACGTGTTCGCTCATTCGTAACTAAATGAAACCGAACTGCTGATTCATGTCAAAGGTGGTGACTCCCCTCACCCGAGTTGAACAATCAGTCTTTTCAAGTATCTGCATATTTATTAATGTTAATTCAAATATATGAACTTATGTAAAAGAGAAAATAAGAAAAGTACCTTTTGACGGAATTTATTCTTTCCCGTCCGGAAATTTATTTAGAGGAATGATTAAATTTGTGCTAGTTTCATATTAAATTGATTTTTTTTGTGTGGGTGGGTGGGGGTAAATCCTGACTCCACTCTACGTAAGTCACTGAGAAATATAGATAGTCATACATACCATGTATTATACAGGTCTGTTATCGCAAAATTTGCCTGTGTTATATTTGCTGATGAAGATTATGATTTTATTTGTAGATGTTGAGGATCTACAATTTGCATTAAAATACGTAATTAGCTTATTTTCCAATTTATTTTCGTTTCTGGACTGCACTGCTGTCTATGACAGAAGTCTGTTACAAGTTGAAAGGACGCTTCTTGGCAAGCATAATTTCCGGGGAGGACCCTTAAGCTTAGTATTATTGGTTTGCTGGACTAAAGATAATATTTATGAAGGAACCACGCTCATAACGGCCAAAGTGATCAACGTTTGAACCAGCGCCGACGCTTAAGTGCTAATTCGTAGTTTTCCTTTCCAGACCATAAAAACAACTGACAGTTTCGAAACTAAACTTAGACTTAAGTGTAATTTCAGGCTGTCTCGACTGATGAGTCTACCCTCATTACGAGGTTACTATTCGCCATTGGTAATTTTTTGCTATTAGAGTATGACACGAATGATTAAATTCTAAGCAAATTGAAACTTGTTACGGCAACGGCAGTAATCGCTTACGTGTAAACCAGGTCTAAGAAAATTGAAGGCTAGAGCGACGGCGGCGGTAGTAATTTTTTACATATGAAGTGAAGGTAAAAAATATGCTTGATAATGCACACACAAACGCACACACACGCACACACACACACACACACACCTACACACACACACACACACACACAGAGAGAGAGAGAGAGACAGATAAACAGATACATAGACACATACACACAGATATACACAGAGAAATATACACAGATACATACACACACCTACATACACACAGAGAAAGAGAGAGACACACAGACATAGATATACACACAGAGAGATATACAGCCATAGAGACACAGACATATACACACATAGACATACACACACACAGGAAGACACACACATAGACGTACACACATACAGACATAAACACATACATATACGTCAACTTTTAACACTGTGCTTAATTATAGTATTTTTTCTATCATTCATCATGTGCATAGAATTACCGCCGCCGCGGTCTTGCTCTAGCCTTCATTTTTCATAGATTTGTTTTACACGTAAGCCATTACTGCCGTCGCCGAAGCAAGCTTTAATTTGTTTAGAATGTAATAATACGTGTCATACTCTAATAGTAAAAATAATTGACCCCAACTAAAGCATTTATGTTATTCTATAGAATAGATTTTTTCTATAATTCTACCGATGTAACTTTCTGAATAGTACTTTTATGCCCACAAGATGACAGCACACTAAAGTTTAAGCTCACAGTATGAGTCATTATTTAAAAAAAACGTTTGCTTTAATTCAGAAATAATACACAATAGAAATTTAAGAACTCTGTCTATCATAACTTTATATGTATTATTATTGCAATTATTTCTGTTTCTATTTCCTAGTTAAGGCAAACAGAAACATCTAAATGGACTCCTTTTCTAAATACTCTGACATGATCCTTTTCTTGCTATATATTATACTCGTTCCTTGAATTTATAGTAATGTTTCGAGTAGAAGTTTTATTGAATAACTGGCTAATAACTTCTAAATTAATTATTTTGTAATGTGTTAGAAATTACAATGCAGTAAAACTCGGTTTGGCATTTCAATATTGGAATCGAACCGGGAACTTGTGGATTTGGGCCGATTTACGTGCTTGGATGAACCAGCGCCATTTCGTGTTACACTAAGCAGCACGCGGGAATTTACTCACTATTTTCTTGTAGTTTTCGTATATTAAAGATTGTGTGCGTTTATTATAGTGAGACAGTTTATTACGAATTTGTTCATGAATTTTGATCAGGGAAGTGGTAAATAGTTATTTTGGAGCATTTTATTGTCTATGACAATTCTTTTTATGCCTATTGGCTCGAAACAGCTGCATGTCCAAACTTGTGTTAAAAGGTTCTGTTCGACTTAGTTCTTACTGCCGTGATAACCAGCTGCTCTATATATTTGATATTAGATAATTGTATTCTAGACGTAAGTTATTCGAGAGAGGGGAAAACTGGTTTCGGCAATCTTTTTTGGACTGTAAATTCCCCAAGAATCACTAATTTAAGGATTGGTAATTATTTCTTGCCTGAAAATTATTCAAGAATTTGTAGATTCAGAACATTATTGCTAGTTACCACTATTTGTTTAATAATCACGCGGTCTGTTTGGTAATATTGTACTCAATTGCCTCGTTCAGTGGACATTATTCTGTGACAGTATGCTGCTCTATTTATTAGAACTTGCACTGAACTCGTTAAGATTTCGACGATTAGACGTGCAACTGCGAACATCTAGCGATGTGTGGTGTGGTGACTACGTGTCGAGAAGAGGTAAATTGTGACAGACTTTTAAGTGCACATCAGACATTTTGACATACCCACTTACATATAACACACACATACACTATACATTCCCTTACACGTACTGTACATCGTTTCCTGTTGAATTTTTCCCTTTTTAACTTCACATTGCATCCCGTATACGTCGTTTCCCCATTTTCTCACACCTCTTTATAGAGGTGGCGAGCCTATGAATCACGTATAATACTTTTAGCACCATTAATTCTATACTTTTTCACTTTTTACTAAATTCATATTTATAACTTTTTCACGGTTATTTTAATTCATTATTATATACTCACATATATACATTTTAACAGGCCAATAGTCTACACTGGCTGAGGCCTTATTCGCTCCAAGGAGCGTTTTAGAATAGAATAGAAATAGAATAGAACTCGTTAAAAATAATGATTATTAAAGTAAATTTGATGCGTCATATGCAAAGGTACAGATATTGTTGGTATAGTACGTAGTACGTAGAGTAGTACGTGAAATAACAAGTAAGGTGTTAATGTTGCATGTTAATATTGTTGAAATTTTGCTCTGCACTTATGCTAAATAAATTGTTCCTTCGAAGTTACCTTAACATATCTGTTGTCTGCCTACTATAATATAGACTCCAGAAAGTATTTAAATCATATCTAATTCTTATGGAGCGAGATTGGCTTAGTGCTCGGTTCAGTTTAATATGTGTCTTTGCATACTATTGTTTGTGCCTAGATTGGTGAGAAACACTGGTTAGTGAAAGGGTGCTGGTAAATTGGCCCCTCACTGTCTAGGGTGACTGGCCCAGCTTGGGACCACTTGCGCTAGATGTATTCTAGGATATGGCGGGATGGTGCTGTATTATTACCAGATTACCTTCTCGTCTTATCCTATTGGTATACGAAACTTATTACATACCTAAAAAAATCCAAACAAAACGTCACGCATTAAAAGTTACCACTCAATCGAAACTCGTATTAATTTTCGAAACGTGGGATGTAGATTGTTTTAAAACTCTGGATTCGAACTCCGTTTCTATATTTATGGTACACTGTAAACGATTTCATACTCTGTTTGAATTTGGTTTAGCTAAGTTATTTTGTTTCATAAATTCTAAATTAGTTGAGAAGCCATTAGGATACGGTTTGTTGCAAAAAAATATCGTGGCTTATGCAGAGTGCAAAATTAAAAGTAGGCATTTTCTGGTAAGAAAACAGCATCAATATTGAAGTGCAGAAAGCTTACTCTTTTCGTCATTTTAGTGTGTTTGTGTTACAATTCTCTAGTTAATGTACCAAAGTACCTTGAACAGTTTAGGTTATATATGGCATTTATACAAAGATGTACTAGGCTGAGTGACAGTTCCTTACAACCTTTAATTAGGTTTAGCTCAAATGTGATTAGTAATGATGCAAGTGAACTTACATACAGTACTTTGGCATTTTCGGATCAATTCGTGTACATGGATGGTTCAGTTAACTGTCCCCACCATCGATCTCAGAATAAATCGACTGAATGCCCCTTAATGGGTGAATTCCGTGGTGATATAGCTATGCCCGATGTTTTGAACAATACCATGGCGAGACCTGTGATACGTTGTGATTTACAGAAGTAAATAGCTGCTAGTGTTTATGCAGATATCACTGCACAAATTAATGAGCTTCCAATCATTGATGGAAATGACACGGAAAGTGTTTCTATTTCTAATAAAGTTAGATGAGTTGATTGACAGGAAAGATGTGCCGGTAGATGCCATATTAATTCAAGCGATGTCCCGCACTAGGGGAGAAGTAAATAGAACAATTGATGTGCTATTGCATAAAACTAATCAGTAGAAAACTATACGTACCCATTTGCTAACGCAATTTATTTCAACGTTTCCACGTACTCAGTTTATTAGTAAGTACTTTTATAGAGGTATGAGAGTACATGAAACTTTCCCTTCATTTGTACGGAAGAAATTAAATACTTTGAACATTTTGGCGACACACTTTGAGGAAAATGCGTTGTGTTCAATTATTTCCAGTTTGGTGACATAAAGATTGGGCATTACCTCCAAAGTTGGTCGGCCGTCTGGTTTTCGACTAAAAGCCTGATGATAGCTACGAAAATTAAAAAAAAACGTCATCAGGGTGGGGATGTTCACATTTATTATTAATAATTGCTTTCTTGCATTTTTCGTACGTTATCTTAAATTAGTAACCATGCGAACGTGGAAGTTAGGTAAGGTTTGGTGCGGTCGTGTATATTATCATATGTTCATATTTATTATTAATAATTGCATTTTCGTAGATCTCTTAAATTACTGACCATGGGAACGTGGAGGTTAGGTAAAGTTAGGTGCGGTCATGTATCTTTACACATTTTGTTCTCATATACGTCACAGTTGTTTTCGTCGGAACAAAGCTTATCACACTCTCTGCAATTTGTTCTTAGATTTATTCATCCATGACTTTCACACAGTGTCAAAGGTTTTCCTCAGTATCACCGTCAAGCTGTAATACTGTTAACTCACATCCAGGACAACGTTCCTGTACACCTGTAGCAATATTCACAATATAAATGCTCGTAACTTCCCCGTAATCCAATCATGCAGTAACCTTCCGCCAAGTAGTTCCATCCGCTTCCAAAATAGTTCCATGTTTATCGCAGATTATACAATATAATAAACTCAACTTTCGCTCTTTTTTGTATACTATTAACCACACAAACGAGCAAATTATCAATTTCTTCCCTGTAAATTTTTCAAATTTTACTAGAAACGGCCGGCCAACTTTGAGTTAACCCAAAGATTGTTTTATGCGTGATCTTTTTCGTACGGTGCTTGAGTTAATAGCAACAGCTAATAGTTATGAAGCAGTGCAACGTTATCAAGTTGACTATTTACGTTTCCAACAAAATAGTGCTCGAGTCAGAAATGTTAGCAGTTCTGCTGAAACTTTACCAACTGCTATGTATCGGGAAAGATCTAGAACACAGGTCCCTGTTGAAAATCGTGTGCGGTCGTGTTTCCGCTGTGGATCCAATACGTATTTAATACGACACTGTCCGGTAAAAACTGTGCGTGATAATAAGTCGTCCCCAATTCAGAAAATTATATCAAAATAAAGTTGCTGATTTGAACTCTTATGTTTTTTGGAAAATAAGAAAACTATGTCATAGATACAGCCAGTGAGGAATGTTTCATTGCGCAAAATTTTTTTTACGCAAATAAAGACAAAATTACGTGTTTTTCGGCCCAAGAACAAACATGCTATTACACTTGGGGATCATAAAGTAGATATTACCAAAGAAACTCTGCTATTGTTTCAAATAGCTGGACAGTCATTTACACAATTGTTTAATGTGGTTAAGGATGACACATTCGAACTGTTACCCTGTAATTCCTTCACTTCAAGTATGGAGGCGTAGGGGATATGCATAATGTCATTTTCGGATTACAAAAACATGTAAAATTTAGAAACCAAGTTGTTCATCCGTGGATCGTTGGGTACTGCGAGACAACGTTTATTTTTCCAGGGGTCCCTCATCTGGTCAGCGTCCCACTGGCGCCAAGGAATGGTCTGATGGAGGGGGTTCCACCTGGAACACTTCATAACCATTACCGCAACATAAAATATGGAGAAAACCGAAAGCTGTAAAGAAAATGCCAAGGATCAACCAGAATTCGGAAAATCAGTCATCGTAAGGAATTGAAGCAAAAATAACATATGGAGGAAGTGGGCACGATCATCAATCGTGTAATTCACACATTCACAAGATTTTCCGATTTCACTAGAACACATTGTGGCAGAAGAAACTTTAATGTTCTGCACACCACTAGCAGTAAAAGTAAAATATCCTCCATCGCTGTCTGAATTAAATTCTACCTCCAAGCTTGAGCTAGATGCAGTACGTAAAATAAGGTGAAATTAGCCTCCATTCTCCGTCAACGAACCATTGCCTTGATCCGCACTATGATCCTCGTAAAAATTCATAATACTTTTACTAGTGTCTAATATCATATCTAGTTCACAGCTGTGCACAAAAGAAATTAAAATAAATCAAGTTTACACGTTATGACCTATTTTCTAAGTAACAAGATTCAACTGGTTCTGTAAACACCTGCACAGACAAATTCGAGCTTGCATCAGGGGGATACGAAATAATAATCCATCAAACAAAAATAAACGAACACCTGCCTTTAAAAGAACGCGTGCACACTCGAATTCCAAGAAAAGCTAGGGCATGTTCTAGAATGTTACGAGCAACAAGAATACAAAAGAAACAAATTTTCCGCAAAAGCAAACGGCTCTGCGCATGCGCAGTTTGTCACCTCTGAGCGTGATAATACCAAAGTAAAAATTAGTTGTAGAAGTAATGTTCTTCCTGGAAGTCGGAGAACATCTCCACTCTGCCTTCACGGCGAACCGGCCAGTATTCTTCGTCAAAATAAAAGCATGATTCCCACCCCAAAATAAATCTAATTCTCTTAATAAAAATCCATATTCTATAATACATTTAACTTTTCGCGTTCTAAGGCTTTCACAAGTGACGACGCCGGCAATCAACGCTGGACTGTGGGCGGATAACGAAAGGGTAAAGGCAGATGTTTCATATCGAGTCTTAAGATGTCGCGATCGGCGCGGACGACGGCAACAGCAAAACAATTGAAAATTTAAAATGTTTTAAAAAAATAATCGAATCGATAATCAATTTCATATCAACTTCATTCTAGTTCTATGGTTTCTATAACTACTATACCCTAAGATCACCTCCCCCTACACCTCTAAAATACCTTATACCAACTACAACCTGTTGCATACATTCCTAAAGGCCATAAAACAGGTTTCAAAAACGGCGGCCTTATTGTATTAAAGTTACATGTCTTCTACTAAGAGGAAAGCACAAATAAGCGAAATGAGTGTGTAAACAAACAAACAATAAGCATAAGCTGCTGTACTGGATCGTTAGATAACAACAGATTGCTGGCGTGTTTATTAGCTAGGTTCACTTTCTACGCAGATTCATAGGTTCGCTTTCCACCTACGCCAGCGTTTCTCAACATTTTTCATCCTGCTACCCATAAAAACATGACCGTTGATCTACTGTATTTGATAATAAACACCCTCATTACATTCTTCAAACCTTTTCTACAAATTACATTATTTAGTAGGCCCTAATTATAAAAACAATAAGCAAAATAAAATACCGTCTTCCAAATGTATTAGTTTTAACCTACAAACCGTAGTTAAATTTATTTTCCCCCTCCTCTTGCGACCCTCTTACACACAACCCACGACTCCTCTGGGGGTCGCGACCTCCACGTTGAGAAACCGGGACCTAAGCCAATATAATTTTCTTTCAAAATCGTAAAACATTTTATTCATTTGATTTGATTTTATGCATTTGGGGGAAATAATATATGCCAACTTCATTTATAAAACTCCAACTTACTTAGAAAGTAAGAGGAATGCAGCTAGCATAGCTCGTATTTTGGAACCATTATTCTGCCACTCAGAAATTGCTTGTTTCACCCATTCAGTGCGGTCTGATAAAAAGTTTACTTAAAGAAATGGAAGTCTAAATGAGTATAATTTACCAAAAGTAAAGAAACCAGTGATATTCCTTAGGTAAGAACAATGTAGATTTAGATCGAGCGAGAACAAAGAACCATTAATTTTTCTTGTCCACCTGGTATGTTCCTCTCTGTTAGCTGCCTTAAAATATTGGACCTCTTAATTTTGATTCCTCCATCTGTAATGGAGCCTAGCGCCGAAACGAAAACAGATACGGAGAAACTGACTTCAAATTTGAGTTCAGTGATCTCGAATTATCCAGCAGTTTCTACTTTGTTGTTTAAAATTGGCAGACCCTTTTCATTTGGTTAGCTTTCTGCATTTTAAGAATTCATGCAAATGATTAAATTACAGTAAAGCAGATAGAGAGTCACTGACCTCAACTTTGACGTCAGCGAATAT
>JAGDQP010026648.1:0-14613 GCA_022664845.1 Lepisma saccharinum
GGAAAGTGAATACCACGTATGTGTATTTTGTTACGACTGTGAACTTAGCATCGCGTTTTACCACAAAATCTAGTAGGCTCAATGTCAGAACCTTTTGAAGAGCTATGAGCATCAGTGTTGCAAACTATCTTTAGTTAATTTTTATTATTTTATAGTAGTAGCAGTAGTAGTAATAGTAATGAATTATATGGCATTGGCATTATTAGTAGTAGTAGCATGCCTGGCGCTCAGCCTCTTATCAAATTGAGTGCCAGAGTGTCCCTTGGTATTCCTGGACGCCTTGGGAAGGTAAAGGCGGTCGCGCGTGCGACTGACCACCCAACCTCACTTCGTACCGTAGGTCAAGAAAATTGGACTGACCACACCACCTCCACATTCCCCATGCACCGTTCCCGGCGCGTGCGTATCGCACAGGGGATAGCTTTACCTTATTATTATTAGTAGTAGTAGTACTAATGAAAGTAATAGTACAAATAAAAATATTGGAAGTTTCCAAATATCACAAGCTACTTATTATTATTACAATAATAATAATGTCAATGCCATAGTATTCATTATTAGTGCCGACCAGGCAGCCACGTGGTCAAAGGTGTTAGGCCAGCGACTGAAAGGTCCCGGGTTCGAATCCCGGCTGGGGCATGGCTCTTTGTGATTGTGGATTTTAACTAGAACGTGACGGATAATCGTGACGGGCCGAAGTTAAAAAGTTACTAGAATGACTCATACCAAAGAAAGTTTACCAACGTTTTACTACTACTAACAACAGCTATTAGCTAAAGATAGTTTGCAACACTGAGGCTCAGAGTTCTACTAAAGATGCTGGGAACGAGCCTATTACATTTTTAAATCGTTGCTGAAAAACACGATGCTAAGTTCGCAGTTGTAACAAAATGCACGTACGTGGTATTCACTTTCCCTACGACGATATTCGTAAAATCCATATGTATATAGTACTTTATTATTAAGGTGGTCGCTCTTACCCGCAGATACTGGGGCACGATTGTATATATACATTTTTAATTGCTACTTCTATTATCATTGTTTTGTTATGTGTAGGTATATATATATAAATAATAAATCACAGCCATATTCAATCCACTAGTGGATGAGGCCTCTCCCCGAAGGGAGAAGTTGGTCTACTGCTCCCACGCTGACCAGGCGGGTTGGGAGAGGAGAGCCGAAGCTCTCACTGTGATCGTCACTATCTTTTATTCACAGCAGCTCCCCAATTGTCCTCACGATGCTGGGTCAACACCGAAATTTTTGAGCCCCTACCGGGAATCGAACCCGGGACCGCTCGCACTGAAGTCGAACGCGCTACCGACTAGGCTACGCAGGAGCTCATACATATATATATAAGGTAAATTTAAGACAAATGAAGAGAAAAAAGGATCCTTCAATTTGTCTTAAATTTAACGTAAATTGCCTTCCCGGCTTTCCTTTGTACTAGTTATGTATTATATATAAGCATTCTCAACGCATTACGTTTGAGAAGTAGACTGTGCATATTACAGAAACAATTTGTAATTATCACACGTAATACTGTCTTCACTTCGATGTAGCCTAGGTATATTACAGGGAAACTCAAAACAACATTCTATTCTCTGTAAGCTAGTACGATGTAACGCAAAGAAACTTGATTCACCATTATGTAAGGCAATAGCGTATTCATTATTGAATATCGACGAGCAAATATAATTATATATTTTCAATGCAGTTTCGTTTATAGTGAATTTTTTAACGAAATTCAAATAAGTTCTTTCACACTGAGTATTGTGTGTGATGGTTCTTGTTTGAGGGGAAAAACACATAATCTGTACATATAAAATGAAAATTTAGTGGATTGAATACGAGACATAAAATTTCTATTCGTTTCTTAACTTCTTCGAAACCTTTAGGTGGCTTTGAATAATAAGTGGCAATAACGGAGGTTAAAGATCAATTCTGTGAAGCGAAAAGCATTTTTCTCAGTAGATGGGAGTATTGCATAGCATTAATTAAAAAAAAACAACAACAATAATAATAATATTGGGAGAAAAATAATTTATTCTAGATCTGAAAGGGAACTTTGTTTTTCTTTACTGTAACTCACTGTTAGGGGTAGTTTTATGTAAATCAATTGTATTCGTTCTGTTGTAGATTGTATTGCTACTTCTGTAACATTTCTCGAGACCTTTCTAGGTGCATTATTTCTTCTGATTGTTTGCTCGCATACCATTCATTCTTATTGAGATAGGTAAAGCCTCAAAATATCTGTGGGTCATTTTCACATCAAAACTGCAGAAAAGTTATATTTCTATTGATCGTTGCCGCTTTTAATGAGATTTTGTGAAGTTGTTAGGAACAAGGTATTAAGTATAGCTGCAAAATTCAACTTTGATCACCTGAAACGCCAATATCTATGAAAAAATTTCAAACCTTGTTTTCCTTATTTGGGCCAACGCCAACAGAACTTTAATAAATTTTGCTAATGTGCTGTGAAAATCCCGAAATATTCAGATCTTGCTAAAAATAAACAAATAAATGAAGAAAAATCAGAATTGAATTTTATTCATAGCCTTTGAGGATTTCAGGTTCTGATAGGGTGGGGGGAAAGGATATTGAAAGGTAGTCAGTCAGGGGCTAGTTTACAGGTACATTCCTGATATTTGTGTGGTGTTACTGATGACAAACGCTGGGAAAAATCTCCATCAAGATGGGTAACCGCTGGGTTCTTTACCTGAGCTCTGTTATATTCACTGTCCTAAAATTTCATTCATATCGGAAAGGGTTATGGCAACATGTCCGTAATTCGACGTGAAGTAACACCTATGTGACTACCACCGGCTGTTTTAAGGCTGGATGTAGTGTCTTTTATCAGGCACTAAGTTAGAGGGCATTCGTAATTGAGTTATCGTACATCAGAATAGCAAGTTCGAGCGAGCAAAGCGAAGTAGAGTGATGCTGTACTAAAGCCGCACATTTGTGTATGCATCGCTTTGTTACGGTGTGCATCACTATTTAAATACATTGATTTAGTACGATGTCGCTCTGCTTCCCTCCAGTTTCGTTTTTGGTGTGCAACTACCCTCAAACTCAAGATGAAGCTACATTCAACTCAGTCGTAGTAGTTACTAGGAGATGCCATCCATTTACGGAAAATTGGAAGTCTAGTATTAAACTTCGCAGAAACTGCAAGACCCCCCCCTTCTTCGGGAAATCTTTCAAACTTCCTTGAAGACTCGAAAATTTAGCAGGAAACATTTTCGAAGTACATGCGGGTAACAGAAAATAGTACGTTGACTCAGTCAGACCATCTCACTATCAACTGCATCGCTTATTCGCCATCAGTTTTCGGGAATTCGGAAATAAAAATTTATCAGTTCATACATCAAATCTTAAAGCCTTCGAAAGTGTAAATCGAAATTTTCAAACACTGAATATCAGCAAGATTATGTTTCAGAAATCGAAGAAGGAATGATTTTCCGAAATTAGCCGTCTAACAGTTTTCATTAACATGGAGGGGGCACGATCTGGAAATTTAAGTTCGTGACCAGATTTCGTGTGGTAGTAGTTCACATTTCAGATAACAATATATGAAAATACTAGAGCGCACTATTCGGCCAGTTGAGAGATATCATGAGTCAAAGTTTGTATAACGCCTTAGACACATCTCTTGTGCCTTAAAATGTTCTTGATTAGCTGAAGCGGTAGGGTGGTAAGCTCACGAGCTAAAGGTCAGTCTCTGATTCAAGTCTCTTTGGGCGCAGTTTTTTTCTGCTATACCAGAATGTGTGTTTCATGTGTTGTAGTAAAAATGAATGAAAATGGAGGAAAACATAACTGTAAATCATTTTGTTCATTCGAAGACTACAGTGTTAAAAGATTAACAATTTTATGTACAAAAAAGTGTGTCACGAAATTTGGATAATTTGTAAAATCGTTTAGCACATATGAACTTGTATATATACGTATAGACGTGGTACATGCCACGAAAAACTGAGAAAGATATGAAATGTTTTAATGCAAATTTCCAACAGAAGATTCACAAGACCAGAACAATATGCACTATCAATTCAATGCTGCCAGAGCGTTATTTATACACATGAACCAGAATGATAGTTGTTGTAGAAGCATGGAAAGCGAAATATATTTCTACATCTCACAACAAATAAATGAGGATGTTGTACAAAGAACACCCACTTGCAATTCTCCACCTATCTTTAGCATTACGGAACTGCTCTTATCGTCAGCTCAGCAAAGTAGCCATATTCACTTTCTTTCATGAATCACATTTACCCCGCATAAAATTGTGAACGTTTCAACACAAGCATCTTTAGAATAACAAAATAATTTACAGTTATATTTTTTCATTCATATTCACTACAATACATGAAGCGCGCAGTCTGGCATTTAAATAAATAAATAAAATAAAAAATACGCCTAACGTGACTTGAATCAGTGACCTTTTATTCGTGAGTCCACCACCCTACTGCTTCAACCAACCGGGCTGATTATAGACAAGAACATTTTAGGGCATAAGAGATGTATTTAAGGTGTTATATAATATAAACTTACTCATGATATCTCTCAATTGGCCGAATGCTGCGCCCTAGTAGTTTCGTATATTGTTACCTGAAGGTAAACTACTACCACAGGAAGTCCGGTCACAAACTAAAATTTTTATCCCGTGCTCTCTTCTTGTAAGACATTAATATGAACTTGGATCAAACAATTTTATAATGTCAAGTTTGTTTATGGGAAATATGTGATTATACTGTACATTATGGCAAAAAAGTACCACACACATCGTACTTAATGACTAGTCGTTTTTTAAAACTTCCATTAATAATTTGCCTTGGAAGGCAGATTTGAATTAGTTGCTGTTATCATATTTTTCAGCCGTTCCGAAAAGTATACTTGTGGCGACGTATAGCTGTAGACGCACAATTAGGTTATGTGCAATAAGATTCCACCACTGGTCGAAATGTTCGGTTCAGTTGCGATGCTTTGTTAAAACTCCTACTAAGTGTAAGTAACGGTTTATCGGAGTTTTAAGGTCCGAATCTTTTTAAGTGGTTCGGCTGAGACTTCGCTTATGAGTGAAGAAAGGGTAACATTGAAAGCGAAAGTTAGTTTTACAAGAAGATGATGAAGATAGGTTGAAGCGTGGAAAGAAGTCTAATGTCCGTGAGTAACTGGATAACAGCTAGCAACGCAAGTAACATTTACAGGAAAATTTGGTGTGTTAAGGTTGTTTTATTTATTCGTTTATTTAAGTTACTGCTGTAGTTTTTTTTAATCGACCTCCTCAAAGGGTGGTTAACATCCAGTAGCAGTATAGTTACATTCAGGAAAGACAAAACAGGACATACTAAATCATGAGTTACTTTTAAAGACAGTACATAAGGAATTCCTGATTGCAATTCCAATCCCACACTTGTTTGATTTAGATATGGTTAGTAAGATTCAGGTATACCGGTAATTGTAGGTAAAAGTTCTTTGTACTTATTAGGATATCAATTATTTTTCATTTATTTACCTATAAATTTTATGGTACTACGGAATTCATATACTTGACTCCTTTCTCCAGTATAGGAATAATAAATGATTTAGTAACATTGTTAAACAACACTTATTATTCAACATTGTTATTAATGCCTGCATATAATCTTGTACATAAGATACAGACTGTCTTCAAACAAAGTTATAGGAGAGTTAAGGTGTCATCTATGTAGTATGTTCTACATGTTTTGTTAAATCTTGAAACATAAAAATATCTTATAATCTATCTATTACAAAATAACTCTTAATTCTGGCAATTGCCTTCGAGTAGAGGATTTACTTCCAACAGACCAGGTCATTTTTAGATGCTTGGGAAACGAAACGTCTATGAACTGCTTACCTAATAGGGTCCATATTATCAGTAACATTATCCATACGGAACTGATATGCTAGAGTGCAAACATGCCAGCAGCATTGTAAAGATGCATTTATATATAGTTTCTTGCAGGTGTATATAGTTCGTTGTATTTTGATTATTTTGCGTGTTTGATGTTTCTGAAGATCGTATAAGAAGAATTTGATTCTAAATGAGGATAGGGAATTGAAAATTGGTAAGTTACAAACAGTTCTCATACACCAGATGATACTACTGGTAGTCAGGTATAATTTTGGAAGTCAAACATACTTAATCACTGTATGAAATATACTTACGTTAAAGAAAATAGATAATGCGTTTTATTGTATATTTGTTAAAAAAAGTTGTATACATCATAAACCTGTCAATGGGATATTCTTTTTTCTTTTGGTATAGCTCTTGATCGTTGGTGATTGACGGAAGCTGTAAGCGATTGAGATCATCAGAGACTATAATAACATTGAAGGTAATCTTTAAAATATCAACATGAACTTTGGCGTACCGGATGTGATAGAAGACAAAAAAGATATTCTCCATGTAAGTAATTTCCAAATTATTAATTTTATAGCAAAAGTCAGGTATTTTTCGAAAGTTTTGTTACACTGTTTACTTACAGTAAGACGGAAGGATGGAAATAAACTGCTATACTGTTTCATGTGTGGATTATTACAGCACAGTTTAGTGAAGACTGGCCACTGAACATTGGACTTGCGTTCAGTTTCCAATTACGAAGATGAATGAAAATTATGGATACCGTTTTGGGACTTGGTGGTGAAAGTGAGAGTCTCAAAGAATCAAAATTTGCAGGATACTTATATTAAGAAAGGACTACCTCCTACTGAAACAAGCTGAAACAGTATACAAATATATAGTGCATTTGTCAGCTAATTGGGAATAGAGAGAGGATCATATTTTACTGGTTGAATCAGTTTTTCTTTGATAGTTCTGTTATGTAAGAAACAAAGTTCCATTGTTCTGTCTTTATAATTTATTTGGTGCTAAGAAGGTAACAGTCGGATGTTAGGATGTCTGCTGACATTTTAAACAACTGATGTTTGGTTATTTGAACGTAGAATCAGTCAGGAATACCTTGAGTTCGGTAATGTTGTCACCCTACATTGACATTTTACTTAACAAGAGATCAGTGCCTATAAAATACAGTACTGTGTTCTTACTAAAGGTTATCAATGAGAAAATAAGGACACAGGAAATGCATATAATGGTATTAACGCAACTAAATATGGTGGAAATTAAACTCTTTGTTAGTTGTGAGAGGAAATCAGACACAAACAAGAATCTAACATTTTGCCCTGTCGAATATTTTTTTCTTTTGAAAATAGTCGAAAGTCAAAGAGAGAAAAATGTAATGAATGAAATGTCAGTATTCAAAATAACCTGCGAATATTTGGATATAACGTTCTAAGGAACGCTGTAGAGCAGTGTTTCCAAATCTTTATGAAACAGTTTGTCCACACAAAAAGTACCGTTTATTGCAATTCACTTGAAAAACTGAAATTTACTTCCTCATCTGAGGAATACACTGTTGGATGCATTCTACGATATAGTGGGAAATGACTTGGAACTTGGAAGTATTGGGAGATATGTTCCTGTATAATTTTTAGAAACATTTCATAGTTTTCATCGTCTTGAAGTATGAAATAAAACGTTCTTGAAAGAAAATATTTAAAAAAGAAAAGAGAACCGGTGGCGAATAAATATAGTGTTACTCCCTCCGTCCTAATATGATAGTCGCACTTCAACGAGTATTATAGCTCTGGAAAGAGAAGGACACGGTTCAGATGAGAAGGACCTGAAGTATTTGGGACGTTTGGGAATGCTACCAAAAGTGTCCTTTCTATTCTTAGAATTTATGCATTGACAATAACTCATTCGAGAAATGCGACTATTATTTAGAGACGACGCGAGTATTAGTTTTCCGTACATTGTAACTTCTACAAATATTTGTTGTCCTTCACATAATAGGTGAAAAACTGATTACACAACAAGGATAACTCATGACTAACATTGTTGACTACTAAGTACGTGCCATTTTTAAATTCTACCAGTTTTGTAGAAGTGCGGAATTAAATTTGAAATTGTAAAGAAATTTGTACACTAAAGCTGTGGTAACAGAAATCATATTAAAACACTTCAGAAATATTCGCATAAATCTAGAAACATACCAGGGTTTGCTTTGGATTGTCCCCAACTTTAGAATGCGAAATGATGTGTAGATGTGACCTACACATATGACGTGGGTGACAACTGAGCCATAAGTGTTAATTTTTTCTCTTATGTAATTCAATTCTGTGTGTAAATATGGAAGCAAATTCACGATAAGTGGGAATAAAGTAAAAATTATTTTTACCTCATTTTAAACGAAAACTGCAGCCCCTTGTAGAAGCTTGCGTGTGGTAATGAACTAACATGTCACTTTGAGAAGCCCTAGCTCTCATGAGTAAAAACATGAGAAGTCGAAATTTCAAACGATCGAAGTTCGAGGTCGTTCGTTCGTATGTGACAGAAAATGGATTTATTCTAGCGACACTAACGGAGAATGTAGTCAAATCATGTTGATTAACCGTAGAAATCTGAGCGTCAGATAAGTGTTGATTTCTATGAGCGTAACAATGTTTAAAGAGAATTCCGTTTGTAATACGATATCCACAGAATGCTATTGCTGGGTATGCAGACATATTGGTCAAATCTCATGTAAAGGTTGACGCCTTTTCTTAATTTTAATAAAACTTTATATAATATCTTAGGATTAAGTAGTAGTTTAACATTAAGAGAACTATATCTATTTGACTTCTATGTGCTAACGTATTTTTTCGTGAAATATTTTCAAATCTGTGAAGACTGTTTTGTTTGTGAATTTTGTGTTGTTTAGCCACAGCAGCAACTGTTATACATCGACAATATTTAAAGTTAGTAGGTAAGTGAAATTACTGTATATATAAAATATTGCATTAGTGGGACGACAAAAGAGGCCTAGCTGTTATTGGCCAATGATGTAAACTGCTATTACAAAAGCAATCCTATGTCTACTAGAACAATAGTACCAACCTGAAGAATCAGCTTTTCGTTCACGAGAGACATTCATTAAATTCTTGTTTTAGCAGTTTTTGTTTAATTGTGTGATGTCAGCGCCAGCCAGTGTACTTTGTTTTTGCCTGTTCTTCGTGTGGTTATTCTTGTGCAGCAGTTATCATTAAAGAAGAATCCGATGCTCCTGCATTTGTGTCGTTCATATCTAGGAAATATTCGCATTTCGCGGGGGGAAAAATTGGGCGACGATGACATTTTGGTGGACTCTTGCCGTGACTTTCATTTTCAGTTCGATTATTATAGATTGTTAGACCGTCATATTGTTAGAATGTGATGTAAGCTATCATGAGTAAACTATGAAAGAAAATAACCAGATAAACCGCGTCTATATACTCCTTTTATTCTACTTGTCATTCATGTTTAGTTGTGCCCGTAATTGCAGTACGTCGTAATGTAGAGCGTCTTCTCTTAATACAATGGCGAGTTCGACAGCGTTTGGATGGCATTTCGCAACTTTCCGGACTAATCTGTTGTACCACCCTTCTGCCATATTTGTGGTCCTGTGCTTCCGCCCAAAACAATTCCAAATATCTTTGACAGTGTCATTTTCAAACCACTGCTGCACGAAATAGTAATTAAACGTTTGCACTAATTCTATAGCAGATGTGGTTTCCATTATTGTTAACCATCCACCATCGACATCCATAGGAGGAAAAAAAGCTAAAGCTGCCATCATCCTTACATGGTGCCTCACCTTCTCATACCATTCCGAGATCCTGCACTTTTCGTACGTGAAGAAAGTTTCACGTAACTTTATTTTCTCTGTTGGGCATTAGACAATAAAGTGTTGGTCTGAATAAGCCCGAATTTCACAAACACAATATATAAACACTAACACGCACTACATTAAAAATTTAGCCTATACACGCAACGTAGATTTATCGGCCAAAGACCACTAGAGCGAAGTTGACACAATTTATGAATAACTTCGAAAAAGTGAAGAGTAGTCACGCTTCCCTTCCCTTATATCGTGAAGTTCAGGCTAAAATGTAAACAAATGGATGGTTCTCATTGGCCGACAAATGAACCCAACAGCCAATGAGAACCAAGTACGCAATCGTACTTGCAATAATGAAAAATTACGTAAACTATAGAAATTATTATCTAATATAATAACTACCGGTACTATTACAAATTGCGATAATGATTAAGTTATTTAATGGAGAAAATAATTAGGGAATACTGAGACAGTAAAACCAGTGAATTTTACGAGCGATGAAATGGGAGTTAATAACTAGGAAAAACTACTTTAATCATCACGAGCGATGAAGTGGGACAAACCACACTTTTTCGAAAAGCGATGAAGTGCATAAATCTTCAAAAGTAACCAGAACAAGTTTCGATTTGTGTACACCAACAAGGGGGTTAAGATGGATGCGGAAAGGGGAGGCCGTCATAAAATTTTTAACATGGGACCTCTGTACGCCTTTTTGAATAACTTCGAGTCCCGTAATATTTATTAGAGTGAAACAAAAGCAGTTTTCTTTACGCTACAAGCTGTAATTTCAGTCTGATTTTATTTAATTCTGACAAGAAAAAGTTACAACATATAGCCTTAAAAATTCGCAACAACATATAGGTTTAAAAATGTGAATTTTTTTATATGTTGTACAATTTTTGGTCACCAAAAAGTGAACCTAAATTTTGGAGTAACATTTCCCCCCCCCCCTTTTTTTTTTTTTTAAAAAAAATTAAAAAAAATGTAATTATATCCATATTATTAGATTTGAAATTAAGTGGTGGTCTTTCCGGTGGAAAGTGTCTAACTACAGCTGTATGTGTAAAATTTATAAAGTTCAAGGTCATTTATCTCAAAAGGAGATTGATTTAGAAAATATTATTTTTACCGCAGAACACCCTAATTTATTTGGGCTTAATCTAAAACTTTCGTCACATTATTTTGTACCATTTTTGAGAACAGAATTCTCAAAATTGGATTATCCGTCATTTTCAGGAACACTCATTACTGGGTCAATATCAGATGACCAACCAACCTAAACTAACCCATAACCGACGCAAAGCTCTTGTAGCGCTACGTGAAAACCATGACACAATGGTCCTCCCAGCGGACAAGAATAGTCTTAGACAAAGCTGACTAGCTCCAGGAGGCTTACCGTCAACTATCTGATCCCAGCACCTACAAACCCACCCCGATCTTTTACCTATTACCGAAGCTCCACAAACCAGATAACTCAGGGAGACTCATTGTAGCCAGCTATAATTCTTCTACTGAACGCATTTCCGCTCTTGTTGACTCCTTCCTTCAACCACATGTTCAAGCGCTGCCTGCCTACATACGCGACAATTACCACCTTAGAAATCATCCGTAAATTACCGCCTCTTCCTTCTGACATACTGCTTTGTACCATAGAAGTTACTTACTTCCTTGTATACCAACATTTCTCTTGCCCATGGCTTAGCAGGTTTGGAATTCTTCCTCAACCAGAAACCTAAACCTAATATCCCAACCACAACTTTCCTTCTTAACCTGGCCAACCTAGTTCTCACATGTAACAACTTCACCTTTGACGACAAGCACTACCTTCAGATCCGAGGCACTGCCATGCATACGAGAATGGCACCTTCTTATGCTAATCTTTTTATGGGCAAACTCGAACATGATTTGCAAACTCAGCCCTTGACCTCTCTACTCTGGATAAGGTTCTTGGAAGATTTCATGTTGTTATGGACTCATGGTGAAACTAGTCTCAACACATTCCTAGAACAGCTGAACCAATTCCGTGTTGTCCAATTCACTTGTTCCATCTCTTACAAAAGTGTCACATTCCTTGACGTGGACATCACTTTAGAAAACTACACTCTCGCTACTTCGTTCACATAAAACCTACCAACCACATGTAGTATTTACACCAATGAAGTTCCCATCCTTACCACACCAAAAAAGCGATTCCTTTCTCCCGTGCTCTCAGAGGACAGTGCCTGAATTCCACCACCTCTGCTACTCAAACTTGCAACCAACGCCTCCAGGAGGCTCTAGTCAACCGAGGTTACCCATCTAACATTGTAACCAAACAGATTCGCCGTGCATCTTCACACATTCAACCCATTCATACCTCCAACACTAATCCCAGCCCACCGGCTCCATCCTTAACTAACCAAGATCAAACAAATTTTACAATCTCATTTCCACATTCTCCAATCGAACCCACACACAAGATCAGTATTCCCCACCAAACCGAGATTAGTTTTTCAAGATCCCCCTAACCTTAGAAATATCTGAGTCCGTATGAATCCTTTCTCGCCACCACCCCAAACCGGCGCCCATATATATGTAGGACCTGCTCCATTTTCATCACTTCTCCCACAGTTACTATGAATACTGCTAGTGGCCGGTACACCCTAAATCCCAAGGGTACATGCCACACCTCTAATGCAATATACATCCTAACCTGCAAGTTCTGTGATGCCTTTTATGTGGGGAAAGCAGGTGGGGTGCTTTCTAAAGCCTTTTATGTGGGTGCTCTTAACACTCGTATTAAAAACCATCGACACTTCTACAATATATGCCCCAGTTTCCTTGCACACCGAGTTCCCATCCTGTTTACATGATCTAGGGGGGGGGGGGAGAGAAAGAAGTGCAGAAGGAAATTATTTTTAAAATTAATCATTTATTGAATTGAATTTATTTTAAGGCCTTTAGGCAAGTATGGTTCAGGTCGTATGGATGTTGATGGGATGAATTGGTGGAATGAAGAAAGTGGGAGGAAACGGGAGCACCCCGAGAGAACCCACGCACACGGTGTTTGTCCACCACAAAGCCCACATGCCATGAGCAGGGCATCCGATGTCCGCTAGCACCAGAGGTGAGCGCTCTACCAATTGAGCAACCTGGCCCCAATCATCTTTTGAGATATGACTTTGAACTTTACAGATATTACACGGCTGTATTTAGATATTATTTACCGAAAAGGAGGAACTTAATTTCAAATCTAATAATATGGATATAATTACTTTTTAGTGAAGGTATTTTGTAAATACATACACACATATATAATATAACCAAAAATTTACGTTCACTTTTTGGTGATCAGATATTGCACAAAATACAAAAATATTCGCATTTTCAAGGCTATATTTTGTAACTTTTTTCTTATCAGAATTAAATAAAATCAGACTGAAATTAAAGGTTGTGGTTTAAAGAAAATAACTTTTTGTTTCATTCCAATATATCTTACGGAACTTGAGTTAATTCATAAAGGCAGGTGATAAAAATTTCATGACGGCCTCGCCTTTCCCCCTTCATCTCTTCCTCGCTGTTGGAATAAAAACAAATGGAAACTTGTTTTTGTTACTTTGAAGTACATGTTAATAATAATTATATTATTTCGAGATTTTTTTTTTAATTGTGAGGCAACCGTCACGTGGTGAATTTTCCTGGAATGAGACCCGTAAGTTTTTTCAGCGACTTTCCTCAATCATACCATGGTGATAGTGGAGTGGTAACTTTAAACTAGGCTCTAGTCGATTTCATTTTCCATAATCTCTCCGCTTCTCCATCTGAGCTTGAGCCAATATGCGTAAAAGCCACAATAAAATTTAAATTCAAATACCGTGTTTGATTTTAAACCAGCGACTAAGGACCGGAGCATTCATGTTAAGACAGCGATCGCTTGATTTGTGTAACGTGTTCACCTGGAGCTTTCTCTAACTTATTCATTGCAGACTGATTCATTGCATTGACTCAGAGAGACAGACAGACAGACAGACAGACACGCGCGCTCGTCATTTCTAATTGTATTTATCATCTACGAAAGTGAAGTTTGAACTGACGTAAACTAAGTCCTCCGTAAGTCCTTTCTCTTGTACGCAGTCTGTTTCTTTTATTATTGAGTTCTGTAAAACACCGTGACAAGTTGGAGTTTTGTAAAGTTTTTAGAATAATAGTCAACTGCCTTTAGCCAAATTCCCGAACGCGTCACTGCATATCGCTACTATAACCACATAAAGTATACAAGATCAGCTATTCGCAAATAAAAGTTGGATCATCCTATAATGTGCCTACGAACTTGGCTGCACCTAAAAATACATGGTGAAACGCAGTGACTGTCTCCGCATTTTCTTATGACATTAAAATATAAGCAAAAGGCGCATGTACGTTAAAATTACGCAATATAAAATTTTTACACATTGCTCTAATTTTTCATGATTTCGTGTATATCTGCTGTCAGTTTTTCTATACGTTCATCCATATAAAATAGGAGTTTTCGTGTCAGGGTTGAAAAAAAATGTTTTTATTAAAAAACAAAACATACGTTTAAAACATGTTTTATTATTTTAATTTTAAACACTATTTTTATGTACTGCGAAAAAAAAAACGTTTTAAACCTTTTCTTAAAAATAAAAAATTGGTATGGGTTATGATAGGTACTCCATCTGCAGTAGCCTCTATAACGTTCCAGTCGCGCTTTCGGTCTATTCATGAGCACTTCTATTTTACCAAATTTGATGAAATTTGCTGTGTGTTAGAATTCAGTGACAAAGCTATTTATTATTTAGAAGGTAAAAAAATAGAAATATTAAGATATAAATGAGCACGCGCCGTGAACGGCGCATGGGGGATGTGAAAGTAGCGCTTCACCACATAT
>JAGDQP010026648.1:14713-25715 GCA_022664845.1 Lepisma saccharinum
TCGTGTCAGGGTTGAAAAAAAAATGTTTTTATTAAAAAATAAAACCTGTTTTATTATTTTTATTTTAAACAATATTTTTATGTACTGCGAAAAAAAAAAAGTTTTAAACCTTTTCTTAAAAATAAAAAATTGGTACGGGTTATGATAGGTACTCCATCTGCAGTAGCCTCTATAACGTTTCAGTCGCGCTTTCGGTCTATTCATAAGCACTTCTATTTTACCAAATTTGATGAAATTTGCTGTGTGTTAAAATTCAATGACGAAGCTATTTATTATTTAAAAGGTAAAAAAATAGAAATATTAAGATATAAATGAGCACGGCGGCGCATGGGGGATGTGAAAGTAGCGCTTCACCACATATTCTCAACCACGCTCGGCTGCCTTTAGAAAAAAATATTTAAAACTTCACTTATACTTCAAAATCGGCACTGTATTATTGCTTTGGTCCACAGAAATGGTAATCATACGATAAACCCCCCAGAATTAGGAGTCTTATAAAGTAGGTTGCACGAAGTATCAAATGAAAGGATTTTTTTGGACTGAATACCATTATGAGCTATTTACTTTAGATAGGGACTTTAGGGATAGCAAAAATTAAACTGCTTAAAAACTAAAATGGTGTTCATTTTTGGTTGAAAATTGGTCAAAGTCCTTTTTTCAAGACCGGAAACCTTCACGTTGAGACAAAAATGCTGACTTGAAAACAGGCACTTCGTTCCTTATTTTGGCCTAAAGAAATGGTAACTATATCATAACTCTCCACCAAAATTTGTGACCTGGAGGCCAGAAAAGGGACCCTGAATAATGAAGATGTTCTTAAGTGTGTCATATTATGGGGCATAAAAAATATTTTTCCGATATGAATACGAATATGATATTTTTTTCAGAGAAGGATTTTTAGGATTCCATATTTATACTAAAATGAAACTGCTAAAATAAAAACAAAAAATGGTGGCCATTTTTATTTGTAAGCAGTTTAATTTTTGCTATAAATTTGGAATCCCTAAAATCTTGTTCTAAATAAAGTAATCATATTCTGTCGGAAATCCACTCATTTGATACCCCATATGACCTACTCATAAACTTCACCTTTTAGGCCTAGAGGTTCCCTACCCCTTCTCCAGGCCAAGAGGTTCCTAATTTTTAGGAGCCGTTATCGCAAATTACCATTTCTTTGCACCAAAAACAAGTAACGCAGTGCCCGTTTTGAAGTTTTAGTGAGTTTTTTCCCTTCAACATAAGGGCTATTTCCTTTAACATAGAAAACTCCTTTTCTTGAAAAAGGAAGTTTCTGACCCATTTGCGATTGAAAATGGCCGCAATTTTGGTTATAGGCAGTTTCATTTTTTTGAAAACTTTGCTATAAATTTCTAATCCTTAGTTTTTCTAAAGAATATAATTCAAATTTATATTCAGTAGAAAAAATCCTTTCGTTTAATACCCCCACACAATCTATTTTGTAATTTTTTCTCAGACTCCCAGTTTTGGGGGGCTTTTGTCGTATAACTACTATTTCTTTAGGTGAAGGACACTATGCCAATTTTGAAGTTAAAGTGCGTTTTAATATTTTATTTCAACTCAAGTGCTTTTAAAAAAGAAAAAGAACGAAAAAAATCGTATTTGAGCAATTTTTTATCAGAAATGGCCGCCATTTTATTCTTTTGACCAGTTTTCGACCAAAATTGACCGCCATTATGGTCTAAAACCAGTTTTATTTTGTGGGAACATGGCTATAAATTTGATTTAGACAATAAGGAATAATATAAAATTGGTCCCGATGGATGAGGGGGTGTAGGCGGGAGGTCACAGAAAATAATTTTGAAAAATAACCTTTTGATGGATAGAAAATAATTCTGAAAAATAACCTATTGGCCAATATTCGACCAAAAATGGCAGCCATTATGGTCTAAAACCAGTTTTCGTTTTTTGGAACATCGCTATAAATTCTATTTAGACCCTAAAGAACGAGAAAAAAATGATCACGGTGGATCATGGCGGAGGATGGTTCACGTGGAGTCCCCCTGGCTCCCGACTAAAATTCCAAGCAGCGAATAAGAAATGATTATCAAATCTGCACAGTTACTCACTACTGTCCCTTGCCTCATAAACATAAAAAAGGAGATAGAGCAATGCAATCATAGAAGCAAATACATGCCCATGAAGTTTTTCTTTTCCTGACAGTTTCTCACAATAAATAAAAAAAAAAGAAAGAATTGAAATATGAACCTCTTGTTTCATGTTATTGATAGCAAATTAATATTTCCTGCTTCTAGCATTCAGATAATAAAGAACAAACAAAACAGCACATTTTATGTCTCTGCCTGTAGGCTTGGGTTGCCATAATACTGATTATTTTGGAAACTAGCTTTCACACGGGATAAATTGCATGTGTTTTATTGGTAAATGTAAAACTAAAATAATACTCTTACTCTTAAAAATAATATGAGTCTTTCAAAGAAAATAAATAAATAAATTCAACATGTTTTAAACACGGCTAAAAGAATCGTTTAAAAGAAATGTTCGAAATGTTAAAACAATCGCCTCTGTTTAAAACACATTTTAAAACATCTTTGTTTTAAACATTCCAACCCTGTTTCTTGAACATCCATTTCTGGTAATTAATTATATATCGTGGCAAGAATTGTAATGCACTGTTGAATGGATCAAGTAATTGTATATCTGAAGCAAGAGAGCGTTACTTATATACTTGAAAATGGCGTCGTTGCGCATGTCGGGTGCAAGTTGTGTAAGAAATGATTGTGAAAGTACGTATCTCAGATAATCAAATTCAGTTGAAGTCTTAAGCGAAATTTGACGTTCATATCTGTATGATCTAACAGCAGTGCTTCAGTGGTTGCTAATAAGGGTTATAGAAGTGGAGTAGGGAAACTCCCTGAATGTTGTATAAGGAAAACGTTTAAGAAAAGTTAAACTGCTGAATGTAGTTTGTAGGTATTATAAGTCTTTTATAAATATTTGGTGTGACAAATAGAAAAAATTACTGTCAAGACTTACCGTGGTTCAAACGAAAACGCATGATTACATTAACTTGTTATGCTAATTGGAGATAATGAGTTAGAATACATAGTATCCTGTTGTATCTGTCCTCTTTACCATTGTAAGAATGTGGATGTATTTAGTTAGAATTATGTGATGTCCAGTTTAGCTATGGATGCTAACCATACAAATCGTTGAATTCGACCGTATTGACTGCTTGGAGCTGTTTCGTTCCTTACCATCCAGTTTGAATGTAAATGATGGGAATAACTTCTTATTCCAGTACTTTTTTTCTTAAGCTCATTTTTACAAATTTTCCAGTTTCATTGTGTAAGCTGTTTGCGTATCATCTAGTCAGTATTTGTTTCTGCTCTGCTTAAAAACTTGAGATACGAATATCGCGTTTCCGCGCATTCGTTACGTTTTCTTTTAATTCGGAAACGATGTATTCTGGGATTTGATTACTTGTTTTTAAGAACATTGTATTCATCTTATTTGTCCATGTCCGTCCCTGTGTATTCGACATCATCCGGACATTTTACGAGGTTGTTCGGAAATAAATGGTTGAAATGCATAATGTCCACATTCAACACTCTGTTCCTTCTATTGTACGGTACTGGTGGAATTTTGAGTAATAGCTGTTGAAGGTCACAGCAACAGGTAGCCTTTCACACCTTATGAAGTGTAGCTGCAAGTGTCAAATGACGTGTTAACAGTGCTCTGTGCGACATACGGAGCGAAAACATAATGTGATGAGGGCATAGGGCGTAAACTTAACATCAGAACGTCTCGTGCCGAGGACCAGTCTTCATGACGGGAAAGGTAGAGGATATAGGTCAAGTGTGGATAACGACACTTTAAAGGTATATGTGGATGCAGATACATGCACCACCGTCAGGGAATTCAACAGTTCATTATTTATAATTCAACCATTTCCGGCCATCTACAGCAAATAGGGAAAACAAAAGGCTGTTGCTGATCAGTAGGAAGGGTACTCTAAGCAGGCAACGCTGAACCCCACTTGCCAAAAATTAACAAGATGAGTGGCCTGAGGTATGGTTGAAGTACTCCCGCACCCTTCATATTTCCCAGCCTTTGCACCAATAGATTACCGTATGTTTATATATCTGCTAATTTCTGGAAGACAGAATGTTCAAAAATATAGATAGTGGATTTTGGGACTACATTACCTCAGGTTAGCATTTTCTTCAGGGACTGGATCGAAAGCTTTACGAATCATTGGCAGAAATGTGTTGATGCTGGATTGAACGAGGCAGGTATGTTTATCGTATTCCAGAACTAAGTAGTAGTAGTGTGGTACGAAAACGGCCTTTTATTTCCGAGGAACCTGGTATTGCTGTGTTGGAGACATAATGATGTAACGTTAATTAACTCATGCAATCTTTCTTTGTTTTATTTAATATAGCTGTACCCTGGTCACACTTTATTTACATTTCTGAAAAGTACTTCCGCGAAGGAATTGTTCATCACGAGGACAAAGATAACTGGTATTTCCAAAGTACATATTTTTATAATCCACTATATTATTTTTACTTTCACTGCTTGTTTCGGAAAAGTAAGGGAAAAGACGTTGATAGACGAAGCTTTCAGTAGCCGCTGTATAGTATTTAGATAGTTGTCGAAAAGTGTTGTGGATTGACAGTTGGTTGAAGAATATAGAATTTATAGTATCATACGACTAATTGCAGTGTTCCATAGATCACTTTCCTTGGGCGATTCCTAGGATTCAAGATGTAAATTTGTTGCAATATGTCGCTAGAATGTAAATTAATTTTCTTAATTTAATATTGTTGTACTAATTGCTGATGAACGTAAGTATTAATAGCTTTTATTTCTTTCTATTTAGATAATAATGCATTCATATGGAGTTACTTTTAAATTTGGAATTACTGGATAATAGTGCAGTTTCCCAGTTGAAATAATTTCATCGCCGAAAAGAAGAAAGAAGGAATATACGCGTTAGTAGGCGTACTGTCTACGGCTACATGTGAATCAGAAGCAGATAGGAAAATAGTAGTAGCTCGTTCATTCCGATTTCTATAAATTAATTTCATTTTCGTAACATTTTTTTATGTAGTTTCTACAGACGAACCATTGTACAGGATTGCTCGAAAGGTTCTTAACCTAGTTTTTTCCCCAAGATATTGGGCATTGTATATTTTTGAGATTCTGGATCTACGTCGGTGCTTAGAATTTAAATTTGTGTGTTTTATAGTATCTTAGGGTATGGCTCATGTCTGTTTTTTACTACTTCTCTGTCCAGGAGAGAAAGGGGAATGTAGTTGGTCTGGCCTTAGTTTAAGGTACCATCTTGACTTTTGCTAGCAAAAATGATCAGCTTGAGCAGGATTCGAACCTGTGGTGTCTTCTCAGGGCTAATCAATAGTACATCACCTTCGTCACTTCGTCTGTGGCGGAGCTGGAACATATCAGCCACACCGGAAATGCCAGAAAATGTTAGAAAAGCTTGGACAAGTGTTTAGAAGCAAATTGTCGAGGTTTCGAGCGAGTATTTTGTTTCTAAAATGGGGAAAAGTTGAATTCCTGTAATTGCACATAAGGAGATAATAAATGTGCTCTCTCACATGTTAATTATTTAGTTATAGCAAAATGTTTATCAAATCTTAGGAGGCAACAGACCTTTTGAAACCAATATATTTTCAGAAGCTCAGTGAAATATTAGTGTTGATATTTAATTACGAGTAGCTTCTCTTTCTCTCTGGCTTAATAACAGCTGCGATTGCGTGTTGATATACTCTGTGCGGATATAGTTGACAATTTGTCACTCTTGTGGATCACCAAGAAGTTCGGCTAGAGTGTACAATTTCTCTTTGCCAGTGTTACACCCTTTGTTCCAATTAGTCGCTAAGATTTTGTTGCAGATTCAAAATTGGGTACTTCGTTGACCAGAATAGATCTAAGAATGCTTCCGAATGCTCGTCATGCTCTTTGCATTGGTCAGTTGCTCCCTGGGAAGGCTGTTTATCTAGAGCTATAGTACAAAAGGCGATACTTGTTTGCCCAGAAGTCAAATATAGCCATTCGGGTTCAAGTACAGAAGAACCTTAAACAAAAGGGCCAATTCGGAAGACCCCCAACACCACAGTTACCCGTCCAGCTGGTGCAGTACTTTGAACATGATCTTCGTGAAAGGCTTCATTTGATTTTCTATGTGCTCTCGTCTTGTATGATTAGAATACAACGAGAAGCTGAATTCATCAAACGAAATCACACCTTTACAGTCGTCGACAATTAATTTTTATGGCGGGGAGACCGTTGGAACTCTGGAGTTTTATGAACAGCTAATAACCTATAGCCCTTTTTCGAGATACCCATGGAATAAACTCCTCTCCTAAGTGTTTCTTCAAACATCTGTTGTTGTTGATCTACGTTGACTGTCTGGAGAAATCTAGCCTAGTTTGCTGTCATTATACGTAATACCTTGCGGCTGTTACTTCCTTTTACCGTTGGCGACAGTTAACGGTTGATTGCGATTTTTGCCACTATTGAAAGACACTCTGAACAGTTTGCTTTGACACACCAACAATGTTGGCAAGTTCCTGTACACCGTTTTCTTTGCCTTGCGCAACGTGGCAACTCCTTTTGGCCACTCATGCACGTATTTCGTGCAACCCATTATGCACAGAATGAAGAATAAGCACGTGGCATGCCACTCCTCCAGGTGACAATACTGACCACTTATTATATGACAACTATTTCTAGAATTATTACTGCACGTGACCTTAGTTGCTGAGAGTAAGTTTTATTTCTATCTACTGAGCTTAAATATTATTATACATATTTTGCCTTTGAGATCTTACTTTGAATCGCTAAGGTGTGACAGAGAAAAATTACACTATTTAGCGGACCCAATTTTTTGGTTCTTTGTTTTATTTGCTGATTCCGCTTAATAAATTGACGTAATAATGGGTGCTAGAGAATGTGTAGGTAAGATATCTTACTTTTTCTTTTCAGTTCCATTAAAGTTCTCTGTCCATGCGAATCGAACTTGCTGCAGCAAGTTCATCACTTTGTGGGTCAAGCGTTCGTTATTTTTCATGTAAGACTTTCTATCAAAGACAAAAATAAACATCCACATATTCATCAGCTGTTGAAAATTCTAACGAACTTCATTTCTGTGAGATAAGGAATTGTGGCAGCGACGTGAAACATGCAGGTACAGTGGCAAAAACTAATCATGTATCTGAATGTTGGAAAATGAAGTTCAGATCAGCTGATGACAGATAAGTACCTAGGTACATAGTGTGTCAACTAAGTAATGAGAACATTTATTATGTATGCGTAAATAAACACTGCTATATTTGGAATTCTCACGTGTGCAGATCCAAAATAATCTCTCGAACTCCACTTAGTTTTATACAGCGAGAGCACGGTGGAAGTCATGAACGGAAACCTCCGTCAGTCTCCTGGTAGAATTTCGTTGTATGTCCTCAAATGTTGCTAAAAGGCATCCATTTTGAGGTACACCTCACCTTTGAGGAAAGAAAGAAGTCTTGAAAAGAGGTGACAGTTTCTCGAAACACATCACGATCTTAGTCAAATGCATGCATAAAAGTTTGACAACGTGTAACGTTTCTTTTCATGTTCATTGTATGTAATACAAACCCTGAGCAACTCTTCTTCTTCCGCAGAGCTCTCTCTCTGAGGTTAAGCTGACTGTTTAATTACAAACAGCAAGCTATTCAGCGAGTAGCCTAGTGCAGTGGTTCCTATTCTTCCGCCAGTTGCGGACCTCAGAAGTCGATAATAGTTCATCGCGATCCTGTTACTGTATTTCGCCACACGAAGTGAAAAAAATTAATCTCAGAATACGTCTTCGATAGATTGAGTTAAGTTGGTGTTAATAAAGTAACACTTGAGAACAACAGTAAAGATGTTAGCAGGTATAAGAAATGTAATTATTGAAATAATCTGAAAATATTGACAACAAGTACTTCTGGTTCTTGGTTATGTGATAATAAAAATAAGGATAAATTATATATTTAAAAACTGTCGCAGATTCTTCAGAATTCCTTGCGGGCCTACTGGTTGGGAACCAGAGACCTAAAAGTTATTCGCTTGTAATGGACAAGATTTCGATACCTTTCACTACATTTTCATTTCTTCGTGCAGAAACTGTCCGTTAACAGTACGGTTCTTATTTTAGAGACACTTCCTCCCTTCTTTAAACGTTGAAAACCGGCAGAACACTTGTTTACGACCCAGTCAGTCATAGCTGTAAACTTTTTGAATGTTTCGGTACATTCTGTTGCAGTTTTTTCTAAAATACAGTAAAATTTTATCACAGCTTTGTTCCGCAGCCTCTGAAACGCTTCACTCGTACTTTTTCACTTCAACGGTGGTTTCCACGGGAAAGTTGCACCTGGGTTACCCTTCGTTTACAACGTACTTTAGCGGTCGGAACTATAACTACTACGTTTACTGTTTTTATCAAGGGTCTGTCGTGTAAGGATCAATCTCATTACTTATCTGGCAGACTGTGTATATGTTTAGTTAATTTTCTTCCTTCACCGGCTTTTATGACATTCCTTGGACGCAGTTACTCTTTTCAAAATGAATTGTGGTGAAGGTATTTTAGATGAGCAAATACTTTTTACCACTCTAGCACCAAAGTTCGGTTCCGCCGTTTGAGTTGTGCAGTTCCGTATTCTGGTAAGTATTAAATCAAAATAGACACTAATACGGCTTCTTTCATTCCAAAGCATTCAGATCGTTTTGTGTGTTCTCTATCTCTCCGTACTCCTTAGATTTACTTGAATATCAAGTTCTCGTTTTAGTTGAGTTGTTGAGTCTTATAACTGTAAGAATTTCAGTCTTTTCTTGGCATCAGATATTGGTTACATGTTGGTCATATCTAAACAAATACTTATTGGATACAAATTTCTCCTTTTTTCTGTGTATTGTCTGCCGTTGTCCATGAGGCACATTTGTCTTTTTGTCTTATTAATGTAATTTACAATTTGGAAGGTGAATTTGTTTAAGTTCGGAGCGCTTCTTTTATTCTTCGTGCAGCGCTTAGCAGTTCGCAGAGAATTACCCCCTTTTCTGTCCAAAATATATAGAGAAAAGTCTTTCAGTGGAGTTTGATCTTAAGAAATTCCACCAGGTGCAAGTCATTGGTATGAGTGTTTGTCCTCTTTACAACATCCATTTCATGTCACCAGTGATGATACAATCCAACACTAATTCTTATTCTTGCGTTTGAGCAATGAAAAACAAATGGCTAAATTCGTTGTCATAAAAATTTAGCCGAGGAATTCATTTGTGTTTTGTCACCTTTTCAATTCGTGAAGATGAAACCACAGAGCAGATTCGGATGCCGCAAGGTTCTATCTCGGCTTGGAGTATGTTTGATAAAGATATGTCTTAAACAAGGTTCGTCATCCAATTTCATCTCTACCACAAACTTAACTAACCAAATTAAGTCTTTTTTGCTTAACGTTTGTATTCAGTAAAATTTCAATAACTTCTATAGTAGTGTAATTTAGGTAAACCAGAATAGAATATCAGGTAGGTTAAACAGCGTGCATTTTGCCATTGAAGTGCCATCTTCCTCATGTAACTTGACGTAAGTATATTCTCTTTTCGAATATTCCATGTTAAGTAACGGATAGCGTGTACATAATAGTTGCTTGTATTTCATGATAGAAGTTGAAGTATGTGCTATTTTCGCACATTATCTTCAGCAACATCAGAAGTCTGAAACGTAAGTTGATCCGATTGAAATTAGGACAACTATTTTTGGAAAGCTTTTAGTGCTGTTGGAAGTTGACATTGAGATGAGCTGGATTTGTGCTTGATTTTACCAGTGAAAGAGGAAGTTGATGGAGTGAGGAAGAGATCAGTCGTTAGTTGTCTATTCGCAGCCGAAGCTTTAGTAGCTTGAAAACTTATTTTTAATGTATACATTGAATATAGCTCTACTGGTAGCAGTTATACTAGGCAATTATTACTGAAATTACGGCTTGACAGGCAAAAAAATCAGTACGAGTTAGACCACGCTCTGGCACTAACTGTGTGTGAATCCTGGTGGGATTATGAGTTAATGAAGTAAAATAAATGGATGTACTTTTGAAAATACTTGTTTGTTTTTTTCTTGTTTTTTTTTCTACTATAAGTGATACATTTTCCTCGGAATAGTTGTTTACATAGGTTTTTGTATTGATATTATTGTTATTATTATTTTGTGTGTGTTTTTATGGAGAGCAATATTAATGCAATCAATAAATAATTTATTTATGATATTGTGTTCGTTTTAGGGGACTGGTTTTTCAGAGTCTGAGAAGGAACACGTATTTGCCAGCAAAGTAAAACTGAGCGATGGTGGATACGGTTACGTATACTCCATTGATGTTGAGGCAGGTTCCTTGCATTTCCATTGTCATGTCTGTGTTGTGGACATCTATGGCCGAAGAAACTTTGATGCCCACATCAGTGGGAAAAAACATCTCAGTAAAATGGTACTTCCATGTCATCCAAGACAGAATTTCAGCCGGATAATTGACAAAGATGGTACGTAATCCACTAAACGTAGTTGGAATTTTGTGTTATTGAGTAGTTGGTAGTCGATGCATTCCTAATCAAAAGTAGTGGAATGCTTCGTTGTACAGTTTCGTGGAAAAGATCTGATGTATGGGGTATTTCTAGGCCCATACACTACAGAGAATAATTTATTCTCAAAATAATCAGACAGCATGAGTGGCTATAAGCATTTAGGTTTGGACTCACATGCTAAAATTAATAGTGTTGCTAATAAATTTAGTGTCAAAATTTAGGCATAGGTCTGTTGTTTCCAAGGTTAGTATATATATATTTTTTTTTTTAATTTTTAAATAAAAAAAAAAAACTTGCCAGAGTTAGACGTATTATAATACTTCTTTTAGTGAAATTTAGCAGTTGTTACTATGCTTACACACTTATACACATCGTCTTTGAGCGATACTTGAATGTGTCATAGTTGCCC